>WEKY01035438.1:549827-615128 GCA_013390045.1 Picathartes gymnocephalus
TCGGGCCGCTTCCTGCCTCTTCCGCCTCCTTAACTCTTCGCAAACACGGCGCTGACATCCCAGCTGGGAGCGGGCTCGGACACTGCCTGGAGACTGCCCGGGTCCGGCCTCCCACCAGCATCTCGCTTCCTGACCCGCCGATCGGCCAGCATCCCCTCGGCCCCTGCATCTCGCTGCACGGCATCGGCATCAGCATCGGCACCAGCATCGGCACTGCTCCCCTGGCGTCTGGCTCTCCGAGCCACAGGGCTGCCGGCCATGGGGTCCGTGCCTGCCCCTTCCCCAGCTCCAGCATCATCAGCACTGTCCTGGAGTCTCCTTGGAGTTCCCAGAGCCCTGGGGAGGTCCAGCTGAGTCCCCACCAGGTCCCTCCACCTCCAGGACACTGGGGGTTCCTTTGCAGTGCCCAGAGTTTCGGGGTGGGGAAGTACATCTCCAGCAGCTGGTGGCACCAGGACATACCACAGCTCTGCCACCTCCCTGGCTCCTCTGTGCCCTTCTGAATAGTCCCTGTGTCAGGGATAGTTAAGCCTGTGACCATCCCACCCAGCACTCAGCCCTGTCCCAACCTATTGCACATCTTTATTAGGATCTGTAGCAGCTGGGTAACCCCCAACACCCACAAAAAACCAGGATGGCCACATCTTCATCTTCTTTTCCTGGGCAGCCCTGGGTACATTCTGAAGACAGGAGGGCATTTTGTGGAGAAACTTATAATGGAGAAAGGTGATACCAGCTCCAAAAAGACATATCTGGCCAGGTTTTCCCCTGTCACCCATGGCTCCAGCTGCTATATGCACTTGTGGGGTGCTGTCAGAGTCTCTGTCCCCTGGGTTGAGTGGACCCTCCACAGGATCCCACAGCTTGAGGCAGCCAGGCAGTGTGCCAGCAGCTGTCACCAGTTCTACTCCACGAGTCCAACACTGTATACCCAAACGCACAACTTCTCCTGTGGTGTTTCACTGATGTCTGGCAAAAGGATGTGTTCTTATGCTGGATTTAGCTGCCTTTCTGGAAAGTGGTCGTTGCAAGATATGAATCAGGATATGGCCATGCCAGGCTCACTGTTATTATTTATACTGCAGCCAAAATGTGCCCTGCATAAGAAGCTGCAGCCCAAGGGGAGTGATGCTCAATCGGGGTGGCACAGCCCAACAGGGCTGGTGTCTCCTCTGGGCAGGGGGTGTCCAAAGTGTTTAAGAAACAGGGGCTCCCTTGGTTACAGAGCTCCACCTCTGTTCCAGGTGCTCCACCTCTGCTGCCCGTCTCCACCACGGACAAAGAGCAGATGCTGGCAAGAGGAGACATGAGCAGAGACCATGGTATTCCCCCAGCAATTCCCCACCAATCCTGTTTGGATGTAACAGCCCTTAAAAAGTTTCTCTTCCCCCAGCTTGCCCCCCGAGCTCCCATGAACCCCTCAGTGGGGTGTCCAGCTCTGCACAGCCCAGCAGCCCTGGCTGCCCCCTGCATCCCTCTCCCCCCCAGCCCCACAAGTGCAGCTCTCCCAGCGGCAGCTCCACAGCCTCCCAGACTTGCTTTCGCTGCCTGAGTCACTGAAACAAACCTCAGGCAACGGAAAACAAGCCCCAGAGACAGCAGGGTGAGGTGGGGAGCGTGCCAGACCCACCAACCCATTCTCTTCTGGCAGCTGGGATGACCGTGATACTCCTGCAGCAAACCTGCATGGTGGAGCCCATGGAGGGTAGGAGGGGTAGGGGCTGAGGGACATTGCATCAGCCCAGAGTGGGGAGGGGTTGGGGGTGCATTAGGGATCAGGTTGAGAAATAGGGTTAGAGCTGCAGGAGCTGGAGATGGGGGTGCTTTGGAGGGCGCTGGGGATGGAGACTCCCAGGTGCCTGGGAAAGCCAGTGGGTGGGGGGCTTAAAGTGGGATGTGAGGGGACTGGGGTCTTTGAGTCGTCTGGAGTCAGAGGTGTGAAGAAGGGCAGGGAGTGTCAGATCCTAAGAACAGGGGAGCCCTGTGTCCGTGTGGAACTTTGGGGACCTGATGTGTCCCCAGGTTCATATGGGAGCTGGGACATGGGTGAGCTGGGGCAGACCCAGAGAATGAGGAAGGCAGGGTACATGAGAAATCCAGGAAACAGGGACCCCTATCCATGGGGGAGCAAGGGACTGGGCTTTGGGTCTGTGGGGGATCTAGGAGATGAGGTTTCAGGTCTGTGGGGCTACTGGGAACAGAGCCCGGAGACATGGAACACCCAGGTGGAAGCAGCTGCAAGTCCCTCCGGCTGCAAGAGGCAGTCTGCCCCCCCACTCCAGCGCTCTCCCCTCACCCCAGGTGGAACAATAAGGACCCCAGACTTTGAAATGACCCCCACAGCCCACCCCTACCCCTCCCCCCATCGCAGCCCTATGTGCAGGTGCCCGGGAAAGCTTCACCTGTGAGCTGGCGTCGTGGAGCGGAGCCGAGCTGACGTGGCCCTGGGCTGGCTGCACCTGGCCAGGTGTGCCGGAATGTGTTTGTGCAGGGGGAGAGGCCGTGGGGCCGTGGTGGGGTGGGGCCAGTGGGGACACGGAGGAGACAGGGGAGGGCTGGGGGCCACCCTGCAGCCAGGATGCCATGTGAGATGGGGGTACACAGGTGCTGGGTCTTCTGCACAGCAACACTGGGGCTGGAGGAGAGAGGGGGCATGCAGGGACACACTTGTGTGCTCATTTGTGTGCAGCTCGCGCGCACACACACACACACACCCGAGCTGGGGTCTCTGCACATGCTGGGTGAGGGGTGTGCACAGACTGACCCCCAACCCAGTCTCCCAGCACCCTTCTGGGACACTCCCTGCCTCAGGGCCAGGCATGCTTTTAGCAGGATGGGCGTCAGGGAACCCAAGCATCTGAGACACTCAGAATTGTTCCACCAGGCATGCGTGTCCTGGGTATGGGGAACACCTCGGGACTGAAAGCCTGTGCCCCAGGACGGCTGTGGAGTGCCAGAGCAGGATAGAAGACGAGAAGGAGGAGGAGGAGGAGGAAGAGGAAGTGATGTCCTGGGTGCAGGGAGCACCTCGGGATAGGTAGCCTGCACCCCAGGAGAGTTCAGGGTGCTGGAGCCAGATGGAAGAGGAGGAGGAGGCTGGGAAAGGGTGCTGGAGGAGGAGGAGGAGGAGGCTGGGTGGGGCTCCCAGTGTCCCGGAGCCGGATACTAGCACGGATATGCTGGCGTGGCAAGGGTGGGGGAGGACACACATGCCTGGGAGCATCAAGCCAAGCCCCCTACCACCTGTGGAACGCTACCTCAGACTTCCTTCCCGTGGCCCTGCACAACCCACCTCCCCCCTCAGCTCCTCTGTGCCAGTGCTCCCAAACCTAACACAACTGTGGCAGCCCCGTTTGTTGTCAGTGTCCCATCCTGCCCCAGATGATCCCTATGTTCTTCCTCCTTCCCAGGGCCACAGCAGGCAGGGGGGCCCTTGTCTTTTCTAGGGAGGAGCAGGGGAAGGCGACCTTGAGTTCACAGACTTTGTAGCAATCAATTTCCCTGGCACTGATCCTGGGAGGAGAACCCAGAGCACAGCCCCACTGGATGTCCCTTCCCAGGCTACAACCTACTTGGATGCCCTTTCCCACCTCCAGCCCTTTCTTTGTCCAGTAACCTCCCATTTTCCCAGCCAGAGCATCACAGCAGTGGAACCGTTCTGCACCCCCTCTCTTCTTTGTGCAGGGACCAGAGGTGGGGTGCAGAGAACTCAGCCCAGGGTGGAGCTGGCCACAGGCCTAAAATTGCCTGAGGAAGGGGTCACCTCCCCTTCCACCCCATAGAGGGTCCTCCCAGCATGGCAGCCCCCTGAGGAGCAGAGCAGAGGCAGGAGCACTCTTTTTTTTGACAAATGCCTTTATTTGCTACCGGATAGAGGTCTATTGCACAGCAGCCTGGAGGCTGCAGGGCACACAGCCCTGCCCCTGTTCAGTGCTGGACACGGCGGATGGATTGGATCTGGTTGGTGTGGGCCTGGCTGCTGTATTCATTGTACTTCTTGAACTCGCCGTTCTGTCTGTCCCGCTCCAGCACGTACTGGTATCCCCTGTATCCTGGGTACTGGTATGCAACCCACCTGCAGGCAGACCTTTGGTTCAGAGCCCCAAGCCAAATCCTCCCATCCCATCCCATCCCGTCCCGTCCCGTCCCGTCCCGTCCCGTCCCGTCCCATCCCATCCCTCTGCTTGCCCTGGAAAGAGAGGGACAGAAAACACCCAATGACTTGGATTTTCAAGGAGAAGGTAGCAGGAAGGCATCCCTTTTTTGAGGGGGTCCCCCTTCCACATCCTGGGGTTGTGCAGGAGGGAGGTGCTTGCTGAGCCTCTGCTCTTGACACCCCCAGTCCCTGCCCCAGTGGCTGCACTCACGCTCCGGCGTTCACTTTGATGGATGCCACCTCCTTGTTGCCCCAGCCCATGGCCTGCAGTGAGGGATAGTCGTCACTCAGCTCAAACTTGTGACCCTGGAAGTTCTCAGCCTCGTAGAGGATGACTTTGCTGTCATTGTGGTTCTGCAGAGGGAGAGAGCTGGAGGTCAGCAGGAATGGGTTGGCTTGCCCAGGGATAGGGGATGTGGCATCAGTCTGACATACACCAAGGCACTGTGAGAGGCCTGGGATCCTGGCCGGCTTTGGTGCAATGCATGGGGATGTCCTTTAGCCTGGCACCCTCTCACTGGGACACACCAGGACTGCCCTGAGGATGCTGCTCTCATGTCCCTGTGGTCCCAATGCACAGTTGTTAGTGAGAGTTCAGTGGCTACAACCTCTGGACCCACACGGACTGCTGCCCTCAGCATCATCACACTCCCCAAGATTGCAGGAGGGTTTAGGGCAAAGCAGGATGCTGAGAGAGGTCCCCTCAGCTCTGTGGGGCCTTTCTGGGTGCTGGACACGGAGGGGTTAATGGCTGAGACACTGAGTGATGCAGCACTGTCCTCTGTGCCCAGCCCCCACATGAATCTATCTGCACCGAGGAGCAGTCCTGCCAGTAAGGAGTGATCTTATCGCATCCCCTTTATTAAAGCCCGAACATATCTGCCTGGTGATTATTAAAAGTTGGGGGGGGACCCCCCGCTCAGAGGCGCAGACGTGCCGCTGCTGCGAGCACCAGTGTCTCTGCAGATGGAGCGATAGAGCTGCGTCTGCCTGGGCACACCTCAGGTACCCTGGGCGGGATGGACACGGGCCCTGCACCCCCAGCATCCCTGCGGTCCTGCCAGCTCCTCTCTGTTCATCTCATTCCCGGGAACTGGAGTTGGGGGACAAGGCCTTGGGACCCCAATCTGGGAGGTGGCTCTCCAAAGAACAAAGTAAAAGCACCTGGAATTGTGGTTTAGGCTAAATTTTAGACCTAAAAAGCATCCCAGGATCTTTGCAGGGAGGTGGGAGCTGGTGGGGGCAGCTACTCCTCCACTTCACACATACCTCTGTGTACACCTAACCCCTCCACCCCATGCCCCATGTAAGTCATCCTCCAGTCTGTCCCTCATCACCTCCATGCAGCCTGCCTGGAGGAGGCTCTGCCTGCCCTGAGCCCCCCTCTGCGGTGTCCCAGTAACTCACTGCGCATTTGACAGGCCGGAAGGAGAGGAGGTGCTCGGTCCGGTAGCCACTGTTCCCACTCCAGGCCTCCCACCGCGGATAGTCACCCTTCTCCAGGATAAACTGCTGTCCCTGGTACTCAGGGTACTCGAAGCCTACCCAGCTGGAGGGGAGAGGAGGAAAACCCTGAGGGATCTGTGACACAGTCTCCAGGATCAGTCAGGGGTCAGCTTCTCCTTCCTGGGCAGGAGACAGAGACATCCTGACAGGTTATGGGTCTGTCACAGATGCTGGGGTCCTTGCTAGCAGCAAATGTCCCTTTTGAAAGTGGGACCCCTCTCTCTAGAGCTACACCATTGCCTCCAACCGGCGCCTTGGCTTGGTAGGGTCTCCCTGATTAGCAGATGGGAAAACTGAGGCACCACACAAGGAGAACAAGCAGGGAGGTCGCATGATGAGGCTGTGTCACGGCTGAGGAAGGACTTGGGTGTTCTGGCTCCCTAGCAGCTCCCAACAGTCCCCTGGGAGCAGTGGGTTTGCTGGAGCGGGATGTGCCAAGGGGCCGCGGGGATGGCGGGGCACTTACGGGCCAGACTCCACCTTGATGGAGCGGATCTTGCGGAAGCCACGCTCCATGATGCTGGGGCACTCCATGAGGAATTCGCAGCGCTTGCCCTGGAAGTTCTCCTCCTCCCACACCGTGATCTTGTACTGCCCCAGGGTGTCCATGGCTTCACTGCTGGTCATGCGGGTCACTCGGCTGCTGGCAGAGCCCCACGTATCACCCCAGGGCAGGTGCTCACCATCAGCCCCCAGCCACCCCGCTGCCTGCTGCTGAACCTGGGATGCCAGTGATGCTGCCCTCGCACATCCCATGCCACTGGCCCCTTGCCCTCCCAGGCTGGCATGGGAACATTTCCCATTCCCTTTCCTTCAGTGCTGGGGGATCTTTGTCCAGTGAACCCCAAGCTGCAGGGGCAATTTGCAGTGCCCCATCTCTCCATGTGATGTAACCAGGGCTCAGCTTTTGTTCTCCCAAGCTCCCTACAATGGCTCCAGGAGTTGTCTGGCTGCAGTGGCACTGTACCCACTGCTGGGAGGCGGCGGTGACCCCAGCTCAGACGCGGGTGCAAGTGTAGCCCTGGGGTAGAGCAGCTCGGCTTTTCCATCCCTCCTGCCAGGGTCCCTCCTGCCCGCACAGGGCACCCCCGCTGTGCCACACAGCACCCCGCCGCTTGCCCTTCCCCAGGGTGAGCGGTGGGTGAGGGGCTTGATGTGGGGGTGAAGGGAGCGTGGCAGTGCCTGTGCACTGGGGTCTCGGGGGCTCACAGCCTGGTACTTACTTGGTCGGCAGGGCAGGGCACAGAGGCGAAGGTGGCGGTGCCGGCGCCGGCTTTTCCCCTCGCCCTTTATAGGCGGGCGCTGAAGTGCCGATGGTGCAGGCGGTCAGGGCGCTGTGTCAGCAGGCCGGGGATGGCGGGGGGGACGGGCTGCTCACCCACCCCAGACTCCGGCTGTCCATTCCACTTAGGCAGTGTGGCGAGAGCGGCCCCCCCGCGCCCAGCGAGGCTGACAATGAAAGTGCTGGGCTGTGTTTGCGCAGGGGCTCAGGGCACAATGGGCAAAGGGCCTGACGCGCCGCTTTCCTTTCTGCCCCTGGACAATGTCCCCGCTTGGCCCAGGGATTAGGGACCCAGCCTTTCCCAGGGCACCCGCAGCCTTTGCCAGGGTTGAGGCTTGTGGGAAGGAGGTGCCAGGGTGAAGTGGGGATTTACCATCTGGGAGCTGAGGGGCACTGATGTCCTCACGCTGGAACACAGGGCTTATCTGGGGCTGCTTCTGCACCTCTACGTGGGACTCTGCCACCATGGGTCCCTTTTCCAGCCAGGCCCTGCAGAGGTTCCTGTCTTGGCTGCAGACTGGGCACTAATGGATCCCAGTTACATGCTTGTAATGCCCTGGGCATGTCCCCTGTCTTGACAGAGCTCCCTGTGCTCCCACTCACCTCCCACTAGGGCAATGACACTACGCACAGCGGGAGGGGATCAGCTTTGGGACAGAGCTGTGTCCTTCACCTGGACAGCAGGACCAGCCCTGCCTGAAGTTGCACCTTGCCATGCAGCTATCCCATGTGTCTCCTACCAGGACCTGGGATGGATGAGGCCAACGCAGGCTGGAAAGGAGGAAGAGTGCTATGTTGAGCTGTGAAATCCTGGGTGTCCAGGCAGCGGTGTTTCTTGCAGCATCCCTGTGTAGTCTGTGGTGAGGCCGGGCACCCCCCACCTTTAGCTGGGCAGGTGCCACGCTAGCCACTGGGCAAGGGCTGGACCATAGCACCTCAAACCTTCCCAGGAAAACTCCAGCCCTTCTGGGTGTCCTGGGCATGGGATCAACATCACAAGAGACCCCGACATTGTTGGTTATGGAGAATGCAGTGTGAGCAGCTGGGGATGATGTTAGTACACCTGGCATCAACAAGAATCGGGGACTGAGGGGTGACAGCAAGGATGGGCTGGGGGCAGGACTGGGGGGTCCTCTGCATGTCCTCCCCACTGCTCGACGGCTCCGACGCTCGGTGCGAGTCCGCGCCGATGCCTGCGGGTCCCAGCAGAGGGTGCAGCCTGGCAGCGGTTGGAGGAGGCTCCAGCTCAGGTTCATTAGTGGCCTTTGGCCGGGGACAGGCGCTGGGGAGGCGACCCTCAGCTTGCGTTGCCTGAAGTGCTCCTAGCAGGGGCGGGGACACCCCCTTGGAGCTGTCTGGGGAAGTAGAAGGTGAAGGGACAGATAGGCATGCTCCCTGGAGAAGGAAGAGCATCCCGGTTCATCCTGGTGGCCTGGGGACATCTCTCAAAATGCTGGGAGACAAGTTTGGGCAGCGTTTGGGGAAGCCATCATCTTGGCGAAAGTGAGGCAAGATGCAGAGCTAGTGCACTGCAGGGTCCTCCCTGCCACCCCTTGCCTGGGCTATGTGAACAGAGGTGTGGTGCACTTGTTAGTTTTGGGTGCTTGAGGCACGAGGGCAGCTGGGGACTCTGAGGTGCAGGGCTCTGTGGGGTGTATTACAGAGCCCCAGAACGTGAGGCACCCCAGAATACATAGGATGCTGCAAGCTGTTTTGGGATGTGCATGTGGAGTGTGTGGGGCACTGTATGGTGTGCTACAGGATCTATGGGGCACTGTGCCATGAGGAGCATGCAACCAGTTCAGTCATCCCCATACAACATTTTGGACACAAGCATTGGAAGGTGAATGGTGCAGGGGAGAATCCCAGATGCAGACTGTGTCCCTCCTTTGTTCCTCAGCATGTCGTACTCACTGGGATGTGCCTCACCTCCTGCTCGGTACATTCAGGGCAGCCACATGGGAGCCACAGCCACATCAGGGCACAGTGGATCAGTGGGGTCACTCACGAGAAGTTCTCCCCTACTGCATCCCAGAATGCTGATGCAGCCTGTCCTCCCTGGGACATCTCCAGGTAGTCTCCATCACCAGCCAGAATTTCCGTGGCTAGGTCACCTGCCAGCCTCCAGCCACACCTCCCCAGCTGGGGACAGGGGCAAAGGGAGGCTGCTGCGGGGGCAGGCAGTGACTCTGCTCAAGGGCAGCTGCTAATACTGGCTGTGGGAGCTGGTTAGCACTCACCCAGGGCCTCCTGCATAGGCTAATTTAATAAGGGCCCCTCATAGCTCCCGGCTCAGCTTGTTCCCTGCACTAGCAAAACAGATCATGTTTCTCAGTGCCACTGGGCACAGCGCGACAGCCGGCAGCCCGGGGGCACGGTGGGAGCACAAGGTCACCCAAGTGCCCCATGCCAAACCTAGACCATGCCAACCATGGAGTTGTACCCCGTGCCATGTGCAGGCACTGCTCCCAGGACAGTGCACAGTTGGAGGAGCCGAGCAGACTGAAAGGCAGCCACAAGAGAGATGAGGCAGGTGCTGCCCAGGAATCCTGATGCTGATGCCACGTCTGTGGCAATACACAATTGTGCCCACTGATGTTATGAGTACCTGGGCTGGCTGACCAAGGCAGCACAGCTGTGTGTGGTCCATGTGACTGACACTACGGGCTGAGCCCTGGTCACACCCTGCAAGGACCTCTAGCTGCTCTCTCCTTCCCAGCCCTGCTGGGGGCTGTACCCCCACTCCAGGGGGCTGGAGGTCTGGGGGTTGGGCCAAACAGGAGCAGATGGAACTGGTGCCGGCCCCTGTTTGTCTTTCTCCCAGTTGCCTGGTGCTCTGTTTGTTCTGGGGATGGCTTCCTGCTGTCAGGGCCAAAACAGGTGGCTTTTATTTGCAGGGTCTGGCTGATTAGATCAGGGGTGATGTGTCATTGCCCCCACACAGCCCCAGTGCTCCCTTTTCCCTCCCCTTTTTCCCCCAGCCTCATTTCCCTGGGAAATCATCTTCCTTGACAAGGATGCAAACATCCTCCTTCTCTCCCCAGTCATCTGTGCTTCAGGGCTGCTCTGAACATGGCCATATCAGGATTGGTTAATCCCAGCCAAAACCCCAATTCCACCTGCTGGATCCCTGGATCCCAGAGCCAAGAGGGTTGCTGGGATTCCCGGTGCCACTCATCCCCTCCAGAAACTTTGCTGGCCACACGAGCTGTATGCGTACAGATACACACCTGCCACAGAAGCCTCCTCGCACAGGGAGCTGCGCCGCACGTGTCCCCTGTGCACCCAGCCATCCCATCCCTGCAGCCGGAAACTCCTGGGATCGCAAAGAGCCTGGCAGATGTTGCTGGGATTAGCTCCCACGCAGGCGCACAAGCACACCGTGGGCTGCCAGCTGTTCCATGCCAGGAGAGGTCTCGGGCACTCAGATTCCCCCAGGGCTGGGCTTGCCACATACCAGATGCAGCTCCTGCTGCCCGCAGGGCAGGATGAGTCCAGAGGGTGAGAGGGAGAGGAGCCTACTGGGGACAAAGATGTTGACTGGTCTTGGGGTACTGTCACCAATAGCTAGGGATGGGCAGGGATGCAGTGGAGGGCACAGCATGTGGGACACAGTGCAAGGGATACCCACATGTTCTCACTCACAGCTGGCTGAAATGGTTGTCCACATAGCAGCCCTCACCCCAGCCTCAGATTTCCACAAGCACCTCAGGCAGCCACCAGTACTCCCACTGGAACCTGCTCTCCAGACCTGCCCACCTGCTGCCCCCAGTGGCACCGTGGCCACCCCAGGTACGCTGCTCACTCCCTTCTAGTGGGACTATGGCTGCCCGCTCTGCCCTGTGGCACCCACAGCTCTGGAGGTGCACCTGCAACCAGCCACCAAGACATGGATACCCCCAGGGACACAGGCTCACCCTGTGCCACCCATTCACGATCCGAGTCTGGCTGCTCCCAGCAGGGGGGTGTGCTCAGTTCCCAACTCTGCCAGCCTTGCTCAGTCCCCACGAACTGCCAGGGGAGCTGTGGCCTCATCTGCCTGCTCCCCACTGTTCCCATGGGGACTAATCCCACCTGAAGGTCAGGGAGGCTCCGCCAGCTGCTTACCTCCTGCCTGTGGATTACAGCCTGGGTGTGAGCAGGTGGCAAAGGCTGCCTCCCCAGGTTGGCCCAGCCCTGGTAGGGAACTGTCAGCAGCACAAAACCAAGCCAGGCTGCTCCAAAAGGGAACCCAATGTGGCACGTCCCTTTCAGGCTGAGGTGTCCCCTCTGTTACACCCTACCCAGATGGGGATTGCCAGACACTGGGGCAGAGGAGCCAGTATCTGGTCCTCTAGTCCTCTGACCTGAAAGGGAGCCTGCTGGTGCCAGCCACTGTGACCTCCTGCTTGTTACCACAGGCGACCTCAGCCTGGCCCCTCCAGGACACTGAAGATATGCTGGTCCTCACAGAGTCCCGAGTGCAGACCAGTCCCAGGGGAACGATGATGGCGACAGAGGAGGATGTCGCACCCCACACCCAGCCTGGCCTGGATGCAGCTGCTGATGCATCTCCTTCAGTACATTGTATTACATTTGGAGGGGTACCACGGGGTGAGCGCAGCTTCCCAGATGCCAGCTTTACCTATAGCATCTAGGGTGTTTTCATGGAGGAGGTGCAGAGTGCAAGATTAAGGCTGGCAGCCCCTGGCAGCCTCAGAGCCAGGGCATACCAGCTCAGCTGGTACCTGGCCAAGGTCCCACTCCACCCCAGTGCTCCTCCACTCCCCTGTTGGCCACATCTGTAGTGGCAGGCACCCCAAGCCTGGGTGATGCTCATGCAGGAGGCAGATGGAAAGGTTGGCGGTGGCAGGTCCCCTCCTCCAGCAGCTCTGGGGATCAGCACAGGTGGGGGCTGAGCCAGGCGCTGCCGTAAGAACAGAACATCCTGCCTCAGGGCTCCCAAAGCCAGCAATAGCTGGGCCAGAAGCAGAGGCCCTGGCAACCTGCTCAGTGTCCATCCCCTGGGCAGGCTGCCCACGCACTTCCCAGAGCCACTGGCTGGGAAGAGAGGAGCCCCATCACTCACCTCATCCCTGGAGGCCCCATGGGAGGATGGGGCTGATATGCTCCAAGATGCAGGACTAGTATAAGTTCTGGGTTTTTCCCCCCAGCATCTTGAATCCTTCAGCAAGGCTCTCCCTTACCGCTTTCACTCATCGGGTTCAAAGCCATTTTTGGGGGCAATTGTAAAACATGTCCCCTCACCCCAGTGGTCTGTGGGTGCAGGGGGGAGGATGCCAGGCTGTACCTATGCTGTCCCTGATACTCCCCATGGCCAGGAATGGGTTGGATTGTGCAGAACTCCCTGTAGTTTCACCACAGTAGAATGCAGATCCATGCCTGGGACCTACCTCTCTCCTCCACCCTGTCTTACAGAGGGTGATAAGCTTGTCCCAGAGCCCAGGCAGACTGAAGACTGCCTTTTCCTGTTGTCTTCAGCTGGGGGTGATGCGTGGGATGGACCCATTGCCTGGTGACAGTATCTGAAGTTACAGCCTGGCAAGGGAAGTGCAGGACCCCACCACAGAGTGAGGACAGTCCCTATGCTCCCTGCCCCAGTTCTGGCCATGGCCAGGAGCAGGTTGAAGCAGCACCCTGACCTCCAACATTAGCCCATCCCCAGGGACACAAGCAGCCTGTCTCCTTGTGCAGATAGTCTGGGTACCCACAGTGATGCAAGGACCCTGACTTTCAGGGCCAGGGAGCTCCTGCTCTGCCTAGGCACCTCCGTCAGGCACAGCAGAGATGTGCCAAACAGGCTGGGTTGGGTCAGTTGAGGTCTAGGGGTGCTCACACCCCTACCCTTGTTCTCAGCCCTTGAGGTGCCCACACAGCCCTGTGGGCTGGTCCCCTCCAGGGCACTGAGGTGCTGAGGATGACCAGTTGCCTCTGCCACATCCTGAAGTAAAGCAGTGCCTGCCCCAGGATGGCACACCCCATCTGGGCTGGGCAGGACATGAGCACCCCAGAGCCGGCCAGCAACAGTGCACACCTCTGCTCACACCCACACCTTCACCCGATGCACACACATCAGGAAACAGAGCAGCGAGCACAGCAGGGGCATGGCCAGCAGCACCCGTTCAGCTTAGCAGGAGAACACACACACGTGCGCACACAGGACAGGGATGCAGCAGCTCTGCCCTGCCTGCCAGGGAGGGCACACACCTTGAAACACCTATGCAAATACACAGGCATGCATGCACATACACACCTGTGTGAAACTACACCTATGTGCAAATACAAACCTGGGCACTTGCGTCTCTCCAGTGCTCGTCCTGCACCCTGCCCCCTCCATGCAAATCGTCCTGGTGCGGAACTGTGCCACGGAAATCCCCAGCCTGGGTCCCAAGGTCCCCAAAGCCGTGTCACTGGCCATGCAGAGCCTGGGGTTTGGGGAACAGCACCACCCAGCACAAACAGCAATACCCCACTGTGCCTCATCCCATGCCAGCCTGGTGCAGCCCGTGGTATCAGCACTGGCTCTGACATGTAGAAGTGGTTTAACACCTCTGGCTCTGTCTATCATGAGGAGAAGCTCACCCTTGGGTGCTAATCCTGCCAGAGAGCCATGCCCCAGGTAACAGAGCCCTCAGGGCAATGTGGCTTCCTGGGCCCATCCCATCTTTGAACGGTGTCACAGCTTCCCAGTGCCACTGGGCTGGCAGAGCTGGGGCAGGGAAAGCAGGCTGGGAAGGTGGCAGGGGGGCCATTAAGCTGGGGCATAGGACAGCCCAGAGGTGCTGGAGCAACCAAGCGAAAGCGGAGGCGGCATGGCCACATCTCCACAGCCTTGCTCTGCCAGATACCATCTCCACCAGGCTCTGCCCCCACAGGGACACACGTGCAGTGACTGGAGCACATGGACAGCAGGGTCTGGCTTTGCTCAGAGTTATTAGTCGTGTTCTGTTTGATCCCAGCCTGAGCAGGGCAGCTGCAGAGGGTTGTGCATATCAGGGGATGTGTTGTGCTTTCTCAGCTTTTCAACTTTGCCAGGATTTGTAGCAGGAGACACAGAGCCTGGAGACACAGCTGCAAGGGGCCCATGACCACAATGATGGCCAATCATTGCCCTGTCTGGGGGCTGTTCCCAGGCTAGGATGCACACTTAGCTCTGCAGGGATGCAGGGAGCATGGCAACCCTGGAGATGCTCTTTGATTTTGGCCCCTATCTACATCAGCTCTTGGAAACTTCCCAAAGCATCTGCCCAAACAGGAAGCCTAGGAAGTGCCTCATCTCTCCCCCTTGCAGGGGCACTCCAAGGAGGGAACAGGACTCTCCTGCTCCAGGACTGGGGCTGCTGCGCTTTGTCCTGTGCATAGCTGCATGGGGGTGCGGGAAAGCAGCAGGAATCATCCTGCCCCTTAGCACACTCCTGAGCTCCTTCACCTCCAACCTCTCCTCCCTCCACACTGGGTCGATGAGCTGAGCCTTTTTGGTGTTTGCAGAGAGGCTGCAGGTGGGCACAGGATCCACCTGTAAACTCACAGCATCCCTGAGCATGGTGGGACCAGAACAGGATCCTGTGTCTGAGGGCAGAGCAGAAGCAGCTCAGGGCTGACAAAGAAATTGCAGGCAGAGTCAGGCATAGACAGTAGGGATGTGAGAGATCTTTCCATTCCCAAACAATATCCTAAGGTGAGAGGAAAGCAGGTTCATTGCTGTCCCATCTCCTAGCTCTCCATGACTCCGTGCAGCCTCCATGGTGTTAGGAGCAGCCCCAGGCTCTGAATGTCTGCTCTGGCTGCTGGGAGAGAGGGATGGGACAGGACATGGAATGGGACAGGAGTCCAGGTCAAGCACTTGTGCTTTGAGAACCGGGCAGGCAGTGAGCAGGGCTCTCCTGGAAGAGACCCACTGGCTTGCCAGCACCACCCCCCATACCCTTCCACAGCAAGTATAGGCAGAGGGATTGCCACCAGCAGGAGCTGGCACCTGGCCTGCAGGTTGAAGGTGCACAACAGGAAACACCTGCCCTGGACAGACAGTCCCTGGAAGGGCTGGGAAGTGCAGGTCCTGTGAGTGAATCAAGGCAGAGGGGTGCGAGAAAGGATGTGACACCCCTCACTCTCTGCCCTGCTCCTTGCTCCTGCCCTCCCCACCGCTGCTTCACTGTCAGGAGTTAAAGCTCCCTTGGTGCCAGCAGACCATTGAGACCTACCTGGGTGCTTGGCAGAGCCTGCCAAACTCCACCCTGGGCCAGCACCGTGCCAGGGCTCTCTGTGCCTGCCACGGCTCTGCGGTGCTGCCAGGGCCAGGCTGCCCTTCCCCAGCAGGCTGCTACAAGCAACAATCAGCCGCACAGGCAGGATGCGTGTGCCTAGTGTGTTACATGTGCCTGCCGTGCCATGGGCACAAGGACATGGGTCCTGCACATCACAGCCTGCAAAGCTGAGTGCCAGAAATGCCATGTGTACCACTGCCACCTGGGTCCCATATCTCACAGTGCCACGTGGAAGTCCCGTGGTGTTCACGCATGCTGTGTGTGGATTGCTTCATCTGTGTGCACTGGCTGTTCACTGCTGCATGTGTTTGGGTGAGATTGCATGTTGTGCGTGTCGCCTGTGCACTTTGTTCCGCACACCGACCGGATGTTTGTCCTGTCACGCAGGAGTTGCAAGCAGGAGTGTGCTCCCTCCGTGGGCTGCAGGGGCACGGCACGCTGCAGTGGAGCGCAGTGGTGCCGGGTGTGAGCGCCAGCCATGCTCTTGCCGATGGGCTGGACCTGCCTAACGCGAGCCGAACGAACAAAACGTTCAGGTCAGGTATTGCACGTGGGGCTCGACGCCAGGCAAGTGCAGAGATGCTCCGACTTTGGACAGTGTGGGCTGGAGGGGTGCTCTGCCTTGGGCCGTCAGCAGCCCTGTCCGCACCCTTCCTCCCAAGCTGGGTCCTTCCAGGCTGGGAGATGGTGTCTTTGCTGCACACGCTGCTCCAAACCAGCTCCTCCAGGGCTAAAGTCCGGAAAGCGGATGCTTGACACCTGCTGCCTGGGAAAGCCAAACAGAGCAGGGGCGGGTTAAACTGGCATGGCAGGGTGGAGAACAGGGAAGAAAGGAAGGAAGGACAGAAGAAAGAAAGAAAGTAAATGGAGGAGGGGAGGGGAACAGAAAGGATTGGAAAATACAGGTGAGAGAGAAGAGTTAAGGGGACAAGCTGGACGGTATCCCCTGAGCCCATCCCCTTTCTTCCCAGGAGTTTGAGGGTGCCATCAGATTGCCAGTACTTGTCCCGGGAAAGCCCCCAGGATGTTCTCCATGCCCAGTACCCTGCTCCCAGCCAGGCAGGCAGGACCCTGGCCAAGGTGTGCTGGGCTATAGCAGCTCACCTGGCTCCGGTGACACGCTGGCAGCTGTCAGGTGAGTGGCTTCGCCTTCCCCCGCTGGCTCACAAGCAGAAAATGAGGGTGACGCTGGCTGGATGGGGCTTTTATAGTCCAGATAAAAATAGCGCTGGCTGGCCGGTGATCGGGGGGCCGGAGAGATGTGACTGAGCAGAGACAGGCGAGAGGGCTGGGCTGGCGGCGGCGAGCCTTCTCCCCAGCACACCTGTCACAGCTCTGTGTTTGCTCAGAGCAAATATTGACCCAGGGAAGGCAGGCTGGGCAAGGGAGGCGATTAGCCCACCTAGATTAGAGGCAGAGCAGGTCTCTATGCAAACTCTCCAGGGCTGCCTTTGTTAATGGGAGCCTGATGGGCTGATAGGAGCCAGGAGCCTGGGTGCTGGGGTGGTGGGAAGGAGGAGGTGGGGGGAGAGGAGGAGACATTCATTAACCTGCACTGGAACAACACCAGCTGTCACTTTTCCACCCACCTGCCTGGCTCACTTTGCAGCAGAGATGAGAGTAGGGGGCCGGGGGAAGCAGGTGTGAGGATACCCTACCTGGGCAGCTCTAGGATGGCAGTGGCTTTTGTGCAGTGTTTTGGGCTGCTGAAAGGTCAGGGAGCTCTGAAGTTTCAGGGCAGAAAAGCAAATCTAGTGCCTACCCCAAGCAGTCTGAACGTCAGTGACAGCAAGAACTTCCTTATTTTCACCTCAATCCCCCCACTCATGCTGAAAATCCCCACGGCACACCAGGACAATGTTCATACTTCATTTAAAGGAGTCCACAGACTTCTGAGCTAGGCAGCAAAGCAGAGTTCAACAAAACTTTGGGAGCATTCTCTTTGGGAGTGTTACCTGCATGGCCACACAGGCCAGGAACCAGCTGTCCTAACACAGCAGCAAGAACAGGATGTGTTTCAGTCTATGTGTATATGCCTCCCCGTGGGTCACTGCATCCCAGAGTCACAGCACTCCTGTGTCCCAGTTGTTTCACTGCCCAGCAGGGTAACTGGTGCAGACACCCCCACGCTGGCTGTGGGAGCAGTGTGCAGAGCCCATGGAAGCCAGGAGAAGTTTAGACACACTCCTACAGTGCCCAGCCACACTGCTCAGCCCTGACAGCCCTCTGCTGATGCCAGCCAGAGTCAGCAGGAGCTGGGCTCTCTCTTCCAGTTACTTTGGCACCCAGAGGTCCTTGGATAACAACGCATGAAGTACAGCAGCAGTGGCAGGAGAAGCTCCTCTGTGCAAGTGCAGTGGCCCGTTTGTTTGTGTAGATGGGTGTGTTTGTAAGTGGGGAAGGGGGTAATGCTGCTTTAACACCCACAGTGTATACCTGCAGGAATACTGGTCCTGGCTGTGCTTTAGAAACCATCACAATTGCTCCTTGCAGAGCTGGAGTTTACTTGCAGGTTGCAGTAAATGGATTCCCAAATGTAAGTGGATAGTGGCAGATCCTTAGCAGCCACTGCCACCCAACTCTTCTTCCTTGGAAACTTGACCCTCTCAGAGTCAGGATTTTGAAAGGCAGGCTCCATCCCTCCTGCCTGCTGCTGCTGCTGCAGGCTGGGGTCCCCCAGGCCTGGCACTGGGAAAAGCTACAGTGATGCCAACCTGCTACCCTTGCTCATCCTGGCCCTTTTTCAGTAGTTTTGGCCTCAAAGGAAATGCAATATCACCAATACTCTGAGTTGTGGTGCAATGAACAAATGTGATGTTGCCCTTCCTTTTGATGCTGTACAGGTTGTGATGCTTAGACTTAATTATCCTTTCCTAGCATGGGAAATGTGCTGGCCAGGGCTCCCACCTCTCCCCGCCTGGGCACACACCAGCATAGTGGAGCTGCAGCTCCTGGCATAGGCTGATCAGCTGCTCCCTCTCTTTCTGGAGAAGGAAAAAAACCCAAATATCACAGGTGCTGCTGCAGTGCCAGCAGACATCTCCAAGACTATACACTGTGTCAGAAATGCTCTTTCATCTCAGTTTCTCTCCTGCATGGGCAGGGCCCCAAACTCACCAAATAACAGCAAATACTGTCCTTGCAGGGCTGCTTTACTGAAAACAGGAGAAAAGGAGGTCCCTTGAGCTTGCAGAGTGCCCTGCACGGCACTGCTACCCTGGGGAATGTCTTCCACCTGTCCTGACATCTCTGGGGCAGCATCTACCATCTTGTGCCCTTCCCTGTCAGGCAGGTGGGCAGCACCGGCACCGAGCTCTTAGTAGGGCTGGCCTTGGAAAGGGAGCCTCAGCCTCCTCTTGCAGCAGCCAAGGGCTTGTGCTGCCTCACTGTCCCATGAGGACCGACTAACTCACATCAGAACACCTCTTGTGTCCATCAGGAGCCAGCATGGTGCCCTGGCCTGGCCTGAGCATGGCCCCCACTCCCAAACACCAAAGTGACTCAGCTGAGCCAGCAAAGCCCATATCTTGGAGATGGGAGGCCAGTGATGAAGGATGTGTCCAGCTCTGGCAAGGATTTTGGAAGGAGCACTCTCATGCTTTTGCTCTTCAGACACTGCAAGCTGGTCAGAGCAGGACTTTTCCAGGTTCCTACCTCATACACTGTACAGAGGGAGAAGTGGTTGATTCCTTGTCCCCTAACACTGCTGCTTTTCCCACATGGACACAGAGACCCCCCAAGTGGGGCTTTGCAGGAGATTCAGGCTCCCCAGCTGCAACGGGCCAGCAAAGCCTAGCAGACACCCTGTCAGGAAAGCCCAAGAGCAGCTTTGTTCCCTTTATCTTCCACACAATGGCACGATTCAGCAGGTGTTAAATGTTTTAATGGGATTCAGGATAGCTCCTGTTGCCCACCTGCCCCAAGGCCATTTCACCCCTCCCTGGGAGCCAGGAGTAGAGCCAAGAAGAAAGCGCCTGTTGTGTGTTGCATTAACTGCCTGAGGACTGAGTGGTCCCGATAATTCGCACAAGGAGAGGAGGAGTCCCATTAGTTCACCAAGCTCACGCTCAGCCATTGGCATGCTGGCCCTATACCTGCCGGGAGCCTGGCCTGGCTATCAACCCCAATCCCGTGGGAACATCACCCATTTCACCACCCAAACACCAGTGGGAAGAAGCAGGACCTGTATCTGCAATATTTCTGTTGGAGAGATGTGCATTAGAAACGTAGCTCTGTTGAGCAGGGGCCAAATCCAGCCCTGCAAGACAGTACAACCAGCTCAAACTTCCTCCTGCCTGAGATCCAAATGTGGTTAGCAGAAACAGGACTTCTCCCCTCTTTTGGGAGCTGAGCTGGGCTGTGAGTCTGGGCCTACTACAGTCCCACAGGTTCATTGCCCTTGGCAGTGGGTACCAACAAAGCCTCTTGCTAAGGGAAAAGCCCTCCCTGCCAGCTCTGCACATCTCTGCCCTCCCTTCACCTCACCATTGTCCCAAAGATCCAAGTGAGAGAGAATTCCCCAGGTAAGAACATCCATACTGCAGGTTCCACACTAGGCAGAGCTCACCCCCAGCATTATCTGGGAGTGCTGCTGTCTCTCTTTGCTAATGGGACAGTGATGTGGCTCAGTCACACTTTAAAGTGTTTTCCAAAACCAGGGTCAGGATCTAGTTCCCAGCATGAGAAGACGAATTGGGAATTTCCCCAACCTGGGAATGAGGCTGCCCCTGGTGTGTGTATACTTTAGGATGAGGATAAAAGAAGAAAACTCTGTGAGAGCTGCTACTCTCTTTGCTTAGTGTACTCAGAGTGGTTCTGGTTGACAGGTACCAGAGAAGACCTACAACAGAGGTGACACACCACCATCTCACAGCCCCTAAAAAGAGCTGAGAGAAGAAAAATTTTTCTCTCACAGGTGTAAATAGCTCTCAAATCTGTTTCCCTGACTCACCTGTTGTTTAAGGCGTCATCTTTGAGATCTCTCCTACTAGAGTGATGCTTATCAAACAAGTGAATTTCTCTCTAATAGTGCTCCAACAGGCAAATACAACGTGAGTTCTGTTTTCTCCAGGTCCAGACTGGGAGCACAGGAAAGTGGGGAGAATAGGAGCATTAATGACAAAAAAAAAAAAAATTCCCTGCACATGGCAGTCAGGTTCCCTCCATTTGTTTTTGGGTGTTACACCAGACTAACACACAGCATTTCCCATGTTAACTCCTCCAGGTAGTGGATGCAATGGTGTAGCTGCAGTGATGGAGCCTAAAGAGGGTTAGATCACACAGCAGGTCTGAGGATGGGCAAATTGACTGACCCTGTCTTCACTGCTCCAGGCTGCCCTTGGGTAGCTGGATTCAACCTGATTTAGGGCAGTAGTGAGGTTTCTGCCCCTGCCTTTACTATCCATTTGGGAACTTTATTGCAGGACTACAGAACATCTGCAGTGAGCAAATCCTAGGAGGAGCCTGGACCAAGAGGAATCACTCCAAGTGGACTGAACAGCCAGGCCCTGCTGCTGCCTTGAGCTGTGGAGGAAGGAAGTGGTTCTGCATTACCTATTCAGCACCAGCCAAAGCCCAGAGGAATACAAAAAGACTGCTGTGACGTAGGAGACCTGGCACCCAGAGTATTGGGAAGGTAGGAGAGGGTTTGCACTTCTCATGGGAAGGATCCAGGACCCATGTGAAGGCCCAAGGCACTCAGGCTGAGTTCAGGAGCTGGCATTGCCTCTGCCGTATCTCTGACAACAGGAACAGCTCGGCCCTGGGGCTTAGTAACAGTTACGCACGCAGGGCTCCTGCACAGAGAGGAGTGCTGGGGTGAAGCTGGGTGAGCTGCAGTCCCCCAGGCACAGCAGGCAACAGCCCTCTGCTGAGCAGGGCAAAAGCCCTCCACAGCGCCTTTTGGACAGGCTTCTCTTAGGATGTGAGGGAAGAAGATGCAGCTCAGGTCTTGGCTGGGTCCTGGCACTGGGAAACAAGGCAGGAGGGTTTGGAGGGGGACACCAAAGCTGCATCCTCACCAGAGCTGGGTGGCTGCATGAGCCCCATGTTGCAGAGTCCATAGCAGAACGGCAGAACAGGGGAGATGCTGCAAACGCAGCCCCACTGCCTGGGACAGCCATCCTGCAGCTCCTGCCTGGGAGCAGCAGCTGGGAACCCAGCAACAGCCTGTTCTGTGCTGGCCACTGGATTTCCCACAACTCACACTGCCACCTCCTGGCTGTGACAAACCTGCTCCTTCATTGTGACACCTCTTGCAGCCTGATGGAACCCCCAGGACAAGCCAAGGCTCAGAGGATCCCCTTCCCTAGGTGACAGCCTTGCAGTTTGAAAAGTCTTGTGAGTCCTTGTCCAGGGCTTACAAACCCAGATGCACGAATTACGCATGTTACACACAGTATCAGTGTCTGAAGGTCAAGTTGCTTTTATTGGGTTGCTGCCTGTGCTGATAGTGCTGCAGCTGCCCCCTCGGGCTGGTCACTGTAAGGGGAACCTGCAGCTGCCACTGGAGCAAGGAGGGGAGGAGGATTCAGGACCTGCATCCTACTGATGTCATCACCTCATTGCCCAGATGTCACTCCTTCCTCAGCTTCATTTCAAAGCAGATTCTACTCCTCTCAGCAGGTACAGACTGAGGGTAGTGGGAATTGTCACAGTGGTTGTCCATGTGCTCCCTGTAGCATAGAGTTCTTTTCCGATGATGGGGCCAGCCACAGAAATGAGGGATCTCATGAACTCTGCTATGGAGTTGTCAGAGGATTCAAATTGGTGCTGAGAACATAATCAGGACATACCTCCTCAGAGAAAGCTATGAACGCATGCTGAGCTAAGGTCAGGGTGTGGGAGGGTCCGAGTTGCTCTGGACATCACAGGAATGAAGAATGGAGAGAGCTGATGTGCTTGAAGAGCTTAAGCAGCACAGTACCCAGCAGCTATGCTCTGGAGGGCGGCGGTGCCGGATTGGTGATTCTGAAGAAGAGATGGCAGCTCTGGAGATCACATCTACATCCAACAACCCTCTTCCATTAACCCTCAATCCCATCTCTCTGCACTTCTGCCCAAGCTAGGGCAAACCCTCGTGCTTTTCACTCAGGTCCAAATCTACTTTCCCCACCAGTGGCCATTTCCTCAAATGAACTGATTATGAAAGCTTTGCTCCCTTTCTGCTGTCAGAAGCTGTGCTGCCTGCTCCTTGACCCATTTTCCCAAAGGACCATCCTTGGGCTAGGCTCTCCAGTGCCTCAGGCCAGCTGTTCACCCATAGGGCTCTGCCCCAAAGCTGCATGAGGGTCTCAGCTCCACAGAAAGGCTGTACTGTTACCACCTCTGCTCTGTGGCTCAGGAAAAGCCAAGACGGGGCAGAGACTTTGGGAGTGGATTCTTCCTTTTGCACAGGCAGCCTTGGCATTGATAGGCAGGGATTCAGCTAACCCACATGGTCCAGAAAATGGGCTGTGCTTCAGCCTGACATGTTATGGACAGGTCCTGTCCCCTACCAGAGCACAGATACACTCTGCTACCTTTGGGAGGGGTTGGGGGGTAAAGCAATGACCCTGGGCCTGGCTGTCAGCACCACCTCCCCACGGCTGGCTTCGATCAGGATATTCTGCAGTGTGTTTTCCAGCACCAGCTCCACAAGGTTCCCAACAGCTGGCTGCCTAGAAGGACAGAAGTACAGCAGAGGACAGCTATTAGAAAGCAGATAAGGCAGGCTGCTTGCTGTGACTCCTGCCAGGAATCATCAGGCACACACTGTTTCCTACATGCTGAGACCAACGAACCAAAGACTTGAGCAATGGGTTGCTGACCCTTGCCCCAGAACTGTCACCAGCTGGTGTAAGGCCCTGACATTAGACAGAGCTGGGTGACAATAGTTTTCCTGGTTTCCCCCTCCAAGCTGTGCTGTAGCTGCTACTAGTGAATAATGCTTGTAGCAGTGTACAAGGGAGCAGCCACACCAAATGTAAGGTGGTGAAATACTGCAGTGAAAATAAAAGATAAGGTAAGCACATACTGCAGCCTAATGTCTAATATGGCCTGGACTACCTGAGAGTAAAGCAGACCTCATTCACTACCAGCATCCTGGCACTGCCCATGGCTCAACCCCAGACACAGTAAACCTTCTCTCCCCATAAACCACACTTGGGAGAGGGTGGCTAGCATTGACTTCCACCCAGACAACAGAGAACACACCAGCAGAAATGCTGCAGGGGTGAAAGAAAAATCAATTTCTGGCCAGGCAGTGTGCTGCCATGGCTCTCTTGACTGTGCAGCTCTTGGCTTTCACATGTGAGCTCTTCCTCACCTACTTATTATCTCCTTTTCCTTCAACTGCTTATGGTCAAAAATCTTGCAAGACTCCAGCAAATCACTGTGAGATGTTTCCAGACTCATTTTTTCCCTCTCTCCATCCTTCTCAAGGTCAAGATCTGTTGAAGCAGAGACCCTGGAGGGGATCGTGGAGCCCTGTCTACTGTCCTGGAGCTCTGCTGATTTTGCAGACTGGAACTGGGAGAAATATGGAACAGGCTCATTTTGGATTTTTCTCACTGACTTCTGGAAGTGGTGGTTCTCCATGAGGCTTCTAGGAGGAAAATAAAGGATGAGTTCCAGCAAATCGGCTATCTATATGATCCAGAAGATTATTACAAGACACCACAAATCAGAGGAAACCACTGACTGATGTCAGTGTTTAGTTTGTCCCTTCTTGCTTTCTGGGCTTAAGGGAGGCAGCAAGAGGGCTTGAGCCAGTGAAACTACCTCTGTTTCCCCAGTGCTGGTTGTTTACATTTGTGCAGCTCACAAACTGAATGGGTGTACCCCAATGCAGCCTGTTTCCAAGATCACAGCAGGCAGAGTTCCCTGGCTCCTGGGAGCTCTGGAAAGATGGGCTCAGCCCCTGGCTGTGGAGGAAGCCTGCCTTGGCTGTCCCTCCATGATCCCTGAGCTCACAGCCCCCAAGACAGCCTTTGGCAGGTGGATCCTCCATTCTGGCAACAAGAGTGCACAGATTCCTCTAGGATTAGCAGAGGGCTGGCCATGCTCCATGCATTCTGTGGAGGACAGGGGATCCAACCAGGTGAGGGTGAAGGGACACGCACCTGATTACACCTGTGAGTATGTCAGTCACCACCTCCAGCTCCTGTTTTGAAGCAGCAGCCAGGGACAGCCATTCGGGCTCCATGTCCGCCCTGTTTCTGTTCCTACTTCCATCCACAAATTCGCTCTCTGAGGGCTGGGGGCTGAAAGGGCTGGGAAACAAGGAGTTGTTCCATCAGTGGCAGCATTACAGAACCAAACTATCAAAGACCAGCACCCTCCTGGCACTGCAGCAGCACTTCAGGCAAGCAGGGCAGGGAAGCAGGGGAGGAGAGCTGTCATATTTGTGACAGGAGCAGAGACACTGTTATAAAAGAGGACCACTGAGCTCTGACAGTTGAGGTAGGGAGAGGAACAGGTCATGTCAGCTAATGCTGGGGAAAGCAAGACACCTCTTACCTAATTCTGAGACACTGGAGAAGAGCAGAGCAGAGTGCCAAGTTCAGTCCATATCAGAGCATGGGCAGTCCTGGCTCACAGGAAGATGCCAAACCAAAAAACTCTATCTCTTACCAGGACAAGAAGTATCTGGGAACATCCAAGGCGAAGTTCCTGAGAAAGTCCTCAATAGCGTAGGACCTGGCTGACACATCAAGGTGTAAGAGCAAGGGCATGGGAGGCTCTGGTTTGACCCACACCTGGCTGGCATCTTTGCCGAACAGCAGTCCCCTCTCAAGGTGTCCAGGTGGCTGACTGGGTGTAGGGTGTCTTTTAATAGGGGGTAATGTCTGTTGGAGAGAAAGAAATGGCAGGCATATAGTAGGTCCTTTGGCCAAGGACAAGTAGGCTGGTGTAGGTTTGAGTGCAGGCATAAGAACTGAAAGTCCAGTAACCAGAGCCACCAGATCCTGGGTGTCAAAATGACCTTAGCACCGCAGTACTGATAACAGGCATGAGCAGCCATAGTAGAAATCAGGTCTGTTCCCTTCTCACTGCCCAGTGTGCCAACAGGGCTTCAGGGTCTCCCTAAAGTACTTGGGGCTGCTGTTTTCCAATCCATCACTGTGGAAGCTCTTGCAAGCACAGTGGGAGTGCTGCAGGAGAAGTGATGTACATGGATGGAATGCATGGGAAACTGTCCTCCCCCAAACCTGAAGGGAAACCAGGAACTGACTCCAGCCACACTACATGGGCCAACTTGGTGCTGCATTACCAGCAGCCAGATTGAGGGAAGTTTCTTAGAGCAGTAGCTGGGATGCCTGGGCCAGAAGGACACCACATAGATCTGGAGAAGCCCTCAGGTATCACAAGACTTGATCTTTGAGACCTGGCTGGTCCTGCCTCTGCGAATAAGGACAGGGGCCTTCGCTACTCCTTACACAGACACAGCAGGTTCCAAATTATCACTAGAAGTTAAAACCCTAGAGGACTAAATGAAACTGGTTTTACCTTTCTGCAGCTATCCTTATGCTCATCCAGTGAATGCCTTGACCTGCATCACTGATCACACCAAACAGCACAGGGCAAGTAGTCCAAGCTAGAGTTGCCCTGAGCTGATTCCTTCAGAAAGAACCGTGCAGGGCATGCAAAGGCACTCCACAGGGTCTCAGAAGCACTGCTACAGCCTCACTGTGGTGGCATTCCTGAGATAACAAGCTGCATCTCCTTGTTGCCGCAATCCTCTCAGGCCTAGCCTCCCCTCAGCTCCCCTAAATCTTTCCACATCTTGGGTTAGCTGGTCCTCCATGAGCCCTGTCATTCCCACAGCACGTCCTGCTGATGGCTATAGATGCTGCTGGCTCTTCCTTTGGGCCCAGGTAGTTCTACAGAGCACTCACTGGGACCTTGTTTCACAGCTTCCCACCACTGCTGGAAAAGCTGTCATACAGCAGTACATGCAGTTGTGCACTTGAGTGGAAACAGATGAACCAGGCAAATTGAGCTTTAAAGTTTTCCGTGCATTTAAACCAAGGCAGTTCCTGCCTGCAGCTTCTCCTGAGGAACAGAGCACAGCTATTCTTGAGGTGAGGGCAGTCTGCACCATGTTCTGCCAGGGTCCTGCTGCTTTCTGCTGTGGCACACATTCCATTGCGGCCCCAGAATTAAACTAGTACAGGTACCGATTGCCCTGTCTGTGTGCATCTTTTCTGCTTATTTGAAACCTTCCCCCCTTTCTCCAGTCATGGGTACATGTTTGATGCCAATTTCAGTTACCATTCACCTCAGCTGGAAAGTTACTGACCAGAGAACACAGCCAGACAGTCTGATTCTTCTGGCTCGTCCAAACAGTCTGTTTCCCAAAGCCTTGAAGCTACAAATCCTGCTGTACTCTCTGTCCAGACTCCCACACTGTGATATCCAGCATCTGCCTCTTTTCTAAAGCAGTCAGTTTGATTCTACCATGAGTGAGACAGACCTGACTTACCTTGTATTTCCTGATCCCAGCTGAGGATTCAGGAAGATTTTCTGTTTCAGCAGAATCTGATAAACTCTGAAAAATAAAATAAAATATTAAAAATAAAAAAACCAACAAAACAAAACAAACAAAAAAACCCCACTTGGGGCACCATGTGGGGTACAAGGAACCCATTTTTCACCATTCCATCCTCAATCCAGACCTGCACACAGTTTTGCACAGAGCTGATCTCTGAAGAGTTGAAACCCTTTAACCTGATANAAAAAAAAAACCAAAAAAACAAAAAAAAAAAAAAAAAAAAAAAGAAGAGGAATTACCACCTGGGAAAGATATAGTGCAGAACAAGACTTTAGGATGTTTTTTTAACTTTGTGCCAGCTGAGAGTCAATGATCTCATCCTCCATTCTTCACTCAGGCCACATTCTTACTGCTAGCTACACATTTCTCTCCAGTGTTTATTCATGGGTAAATATCCAACCATTGGTTTCCAGAGCCACTGGCTTTGTTTTTCCAAAAGCTTCTCATGCACCTCCAAATTTCAGATGATCACTAGCAATTTCAGAGTTTGTAAGATGATTCTTGGCTAGAAAACAAGATCTCATTTTCCACTAACCACAGATCAGCTTTTAGGTCTTTAACAGATCAGAGCCTCATGTCCTCTAACATACTTGCCTACGTTTTCCTAAAGAATGTTTCTTGTCAACACTGGCTGCTGTTTCTTGAGCCAAGCAAAGCTAGTGCAAGGTTTTGAGAGCACCTACCACTGAAGGTGATGTTAGCTTTTTCTTTGTCCCAAGGTCCTTCTCTGTGATGGTGAATTCCATGGCCTGCCGTTCCTCCCTCTTTTCCCACTCGTGCAGGTCCCTCTCATACTGAACCAGGGACTCCTGGATGTACACCTATGAAGCAAACCATAACTGAAGGGAGCATGGCTAGAAAAGAGTTGCAAATAACAGTCTCTGGCTCAAGTCCATGCCTGTTTTTCCCCTTCAGGAGGTCCCAGAAAGAAACGCACATGCTTTCCTTGTATTCCAGTGGCAGGAAGAGGAAAAAACAGTGGTATTTTAAGACAGAGAAGATATACTCTCTTGACAAAGAAAATCTGGAAAGTGTCAAAGGGGACACTACTGTTAGTCTGTGACCCCAATAGTATTAAAGCAGTGAGACTTGTCTTTTACAGATATCAAGTCTTTGGCATCCACTGAAAGCCATTCCCATTCAAACCATCACTTCTAGCAGCTAGATTCCCCTCACAAAGCCATATGCTGCACAATTGTACTTCATCTAGTGAGCCACACAGACAGAAAGATGCTTAAAGCATCAGGAAGGATGAAGCTAAGTGTTTTCAGGAATGAGACGTGTATCAAAGAAGGATTCCTTCAGCTGGAAGCAGCAGGCAGCTGACTGCTGGGGTCAGCCATTTTGGAACCACAATAACATGCACAGGTCATGGTAATACACAGGTACCTCTTGGGTCTCACCTCACACACCAGATTTATTCTGCAGAAGGAGGGATTCCTTGTGGGTAGCAGTGTGATGAAGCAGGGGATACTCTCTCCAGGCTGCGCAACCCCTGACTCTGGAGCAATCTCCAACACCTGGCCATAGGGGTGGGGGAAGGAGAACAAAATTAAAAAAAAAAACAAAAACAGAAAAACAACAAACAGAAAAAACCCCAGAGGAGCTATTTCACTGTCCTGGGACCTTCCTGTGTGCTTTCTCTTTGCAAGGAACACATCTCTCCTTCTCAGAGGTATGTGGCATGAGAGAGATGCAGTTGATATATTCTAAGAACAAACACGGCCTTTGCTGGTGGACAGAGTCCTGAGGTTTGTTATCACATTCTGTAGTTCCAGCTTCATATAACCTCACCAAAGTCTTCAGATTTCCCTTCTGAATTCCTGTTGTTCCCCCTATCCTAACCCTTGTCTTGACTTTTCCTTTCGTCATCTAGTAGAAAGCCAATTCCCTAGAATTGAGTGTCTTGTTGAAAATGGAGCTGTAAGCTCCTTTCATGGCACAACAGAGATAGGCAGGAAGGCTGTAAATCAAAGAGGATTCACCTTTTCTTTACAGGAGTTTATCTGCCAGGCAAAAACCACTGCCTTGTTCTTTGAGATATTGTTGAGAAAGACAAGCCGACCAGCTTTGGTGCAGTCTGGGATATTTCCAAGGCAAATCCTGTGATGGGACAAGGTGGCTGCCTGCAGGAAGCAAGGAGAAACCAGAAGGAACAGCAGGGAAGGAAAATGGGATCTAGCCATTGGGGAGGGGTGGTCATACAGTCATCTCTAAGTTGTCCAGAAATTCACAAATAATATTAACCAGGTAGCTTTACTATAACAACTTGAGAGAGTGTAACAATTCTCTCAAGTTTGCTCTGGTTACAGTGACTTTACCTCAAAAGGCCAGCTGTGTTGCAGTGGGATTGAGTGAGCAATGAATAAGACATAACACTGGTGCTGGACAGGAGAGGATCTCAGGAGCACAGAGGACCCGTAACACTCTGATTCTCTCTGCAGCACTTGCAGAGAGAAGGGCCTTTTCCTACTTCAGCTGAGAAACACGAGGTGTGTGCTTGTGCAAAATCCCTATCAACCTGACTGTGAGTTTTGGGAAATTGATCCCTAATACACTCTGCTACTAGTATGCTACTAGTTTGTCCCATTCTCCAGGAACAGTGCAATCTCTAATTAAGTACAGTAATCATGAGAGAAAGAAATTTGATTTCGGACAACAGAGCCTTGCAGAATACCATCTTCATAGTCCGACTCAGGCAGTTTTCAATCACCTTCTCTTTGCTGTTCTCAGGAATATAATGGCCCTGCTGGAAGCCAAAGAGCACGTGGAGCTGCTGCTGGCTCCAAGGAAGGCATGCTAATGTCACACAGGTTGAATCCTTTACCAGCCAGGAGAAAGCCTCTGCTGCTGCTGTGTAATGCCCACTCACTGTGCTTGGATCTGTGGGTGAGTTTAACAACAGATTGTCCAGGCTGGCAGGCCAGCTCCAGCCAGGCCGGAGAAGCTCCTGCTGAGCCAGTGGCAGGTCAAACAAGTGCACTCCTCTGCATGTGCCTGAATAGGCGACCATGATGTAGTCAGCATCATGAATCACCTGAGTTTGGCTGGGAAATGGTGGCAGCCAAGCCTTGACAGAGTACAGCAGGAGTATAACGGTCTTTTTGAGAATGATTTAGCAAAGAAAAAGGTGTTGTAGCTGCACAGAAAAAAGGCAGCTGTGATGGGAGGTAACTTCTAAGAAAAAAGTCAGTACATGAACAAACCCAAACCCATTTTTGTTCTAATGGCTATGGAAATGAGAAGCTGGAAGGAAGACACCTTTCAACTTCCATGAGTTAAGCTCTAGATCACCTGCTGGAAGGGAAATATCTTGTTCTATTTCATGGCAAATGAACTCTCCTGCAACACAAACTACAGCAAGATGGGGCCACTTGCATATTGGTCTCTCTCACACATTTTTGGACTGATCATACTGCTCATATCCCACACTTGGACTTACCTGCCCAGGCACAGTTAGCTTGGCAGAACCTGGAATGACTGCAGAAGAAAAAAATTGGCTAGATGTGGCAGCCTCTCCTATAATTTTTGGATTGTAGCCTACTCCCTGGAAAGTGATCTGGGTCGACTCACCCTCCAGGATGTGGATAGGAACATCAACCTGCCTCAGACAAGATAAAAGCTTTAAGTCCAGAGTCATATTTGGGAGAAATGTGCAATAAGCTAGCATACTTGCTAATGGACTGGTCTAAATACACCCCACGCATGGATAAAGACACATCTAGTCTCTTTTGTTCTTTCAGGCCTTGGCCATTCCTGCTAGCCCAGGAAAGCTGGTTAAGTAGTCAATTAGCCAGTGACAGTATGAGATGGACAGAGACTCCCTCTAGGAGCAGAGGTTGGAGTTTTAAAGTTAAATTATTTGTTTGTCCATGCTCACCACAGACTGAAGCAACAAGTAGTGCTACAGCTCTGGCCTTGCCTGCCTGTGGCAGCCCAGGACAGAGCTCTTTGGGAAGGCTGTTTTCAGAGGTTTGCAGCAGCATACACTGCAATGATAGAAGACATTCAGTCTCTTTGGTGGGAATTTTTGGAGGCCAGCAATGAACCACAAATCTGAAGATACTATTGATACCCCCAGTTACTGTTTGATCTTTGAAAAATATATACTGGAATGACTCTGGTTGTGGAATGTATCTCTTCTTGGGAAGAAAAACCTTATGAGACAGAAATTTAACTGCTCCGTTTCCAGACCAGACCAGCCACTCATTTGCTCTCAAGACTCTTTGCTTCTTGGAGGCATAGAGCTCAATTCAGCTGTAGCATTACATGGACCAACTGTCAGTAAGAAACCTAAAGAATTGTAGGTCAACAACAGAATGTGTTTCTTTCAGTCATGAGGAGGCTCTTACTAAGTATGTTTTAGCTTCCAGTGGTGAGAAGATCCACTCAATGTGGCCTATTTCACCAGGGGGGATTTCTCCTCTAGGCGTTAGACAGACAAACACAGGATGCTGAAAATTCTTCTCCTGTATCTTCACAATGTTGTCCAGCTGAATCTCAAATGTCACAGGCATGGAGCCACCATTGTAGAGTTTATAAATCTGAATTGAGTCAGAAAGAACAGTGGTTATTATATCAGGTACAAGTTAAACTTGTTAACAAATTCCCAGAGGCCACTGATAAGCATTAATATTTAATTAATCAGCTTATCTCCTAAGAATGAGGAGACCTCATAGCATCCAGATTTAACACTGAGGCTCTGATAGGCAGCTGTGCTGAAGGTTTATCACCACACATGTACATTGATAACCCAAATGCATCTCCAAATGGTGTCTTGCCAATTCACACTAAGGGGAAATTAATACAGATTAGCTAAAGGGATCACTGTAAAGCGGATTACTTAAAATGCAAAAACACTTCTATTAAAGTGCTCTTAATTCAATTCAGACTTGTTCATTTCCCAAGTAAATTAGGCAGAACAGACTAAAGCTGCCTTTTTGGTGAATAAGTGTTTAAGAAAGTTAGTTTACTAAAAACTAATTAGGATTTATTTCCAGAGTACTTGGAGCAGCTAGGCAAGTTTTCACTCAGATCCAATGCAAGAGAATAAGTGAACAGCCCAACATGCCTCATACGCATTTTGATTAGAGTGAACACCAAATCTTGCCAAACTGGAGATGGTGAGAAGTACTTTCCCTGCTGCCATCCCAGCAGCTATTTCCAAACTCTGCCTAGAACTATCCTCAAAGTTCTCCTGTGATGCTTTCCTGTAGAGGGCATTTCATTTCCTGAGAATTGCCTCAGACACTGCCTGTCCTGGGATACAATAATGCTAGCTCCTTCCCTATACTTGCTGCTGGGTTTGGGTCCAAAATGCTCACCTGTGTGGGGGGTTGGCAGCCTCCAACAGCAATGGGTGTGAAGAGGTGCTTAGTGGATGCAAAATGAACGTACCGCTGGTCATGCTCCACTGTCACACTGCTGAAGTTCAGCTACAGTGGAAAGAAATGCAGTCAGTTTCTCATAGGGCCTTGGTCCCATCACTAACAACTGCACAAGGACTCTGAAGTACTTTGCAAGCTGAAGGCCACACAGTTACAAACTTAAATTGGTAATACCAGGATAGTGTCCCCTAAGAAAAAAATGAAGGAGATGGAGAACCTACTCCAGACTTTTTCTGAAAGGTTCTCTTCTTGTATCAGAAAGACTGTATTTTCCTCTCTGATTTGCCAGGCATCAGCACTTCTCCGTGCAAGTGTATGGTGGAAATTCTCCATGAATGAAAGTGTCTGGACTGTACACAGGAGAGTGTGCAGCTGTCATAGCCAAATAGTTTGGAAAGACAGGATTTAGGTAAGTAATGGCCTCCTCTTGGAAAGGACCATCTGGATGTCCTGTAGAGTGCAGTCCAAAAGCTAGAAGTAAGTCCAAAATCAAGAAGATCCCAGCTGAACTTTAAGTGATCAAATGATGATCAACAGTATCTTCTTGGCAAAGCAGCCGCCAGGCACTCCAAGCAAAGTGGAGAGATTTACATAGCTATTTCATAGAAGGGATTTTGCATTCACATAGGCTCCTGCATTTTGAGAAAACCACTGTCAGGCTGAAGATGCACTGATGATGTACTGTCTTCTGCAGGATCACCCCAAAGTACCCCTGAGCTGTCTGTTTTGGGGTAGAGGCTGCAGAGCAAGTCACCTAGTAATGCCTCTGCACGGGCCACTGGGAGCCACGCTGCTGCAATTCACAGTAAGTCAAGCCTGAAGCATGGCTATTTTTCAAATATATGTGCAAAAGACAGAGAGAATATTTGCAAAGGTAGACACCTGCAGGAGATACTGTATCAGCTGCTTAAAAAAAGAGCAGAGAATGGCAACTCCTTTTAAAAAAGCCATTCCAATTCAGATCTATAAGCAAAATGAGGAGGGAGAAAGAACTAGAAATACAATGTTAGCAAGGTCCCTCATGGGATTTTTTCAAAGCACTACATGCGCATTCAGCCTCCTGAGAACCACAGCTTGCCAGATGAAGTGAAAGTAGCAGAAAGACAAAAGCTTTGCTTCTAAACTTCAAGGGGAAAAGGGATAGGAACCTCCCTGAGCTTTGGGAGTGAAACACCCATTTATATAACTGCAGTCAAAAAGCCACCTTGCATTCCAACAGGCCAGAATTGCTGAGGAAAAACTGTCATCAGTTTCCATTTGACACAGGATATGACATTTAGAGGATTATCAGTTAAAGAGAGACAAATGGAGAAAAGTGAAGACCTGCTGCAATCAATTCACCTTCTAGAGTGCACAGACACCATCCCACAGTGAAGACTTTAGAGTATAAGAGGGAAGCCAGGGGATGCCAGATTCCTCAGGAAGGAGAGCTGCCTGGAGAACACATGCTGCAGGTGATAACATCTCACAATACCTAACTAGCAGCTATGACGTGAAGTGCAAACACTTGCAGTTTCTAAAACCTGTGTGTTCAGGGATTCTCCTTGGGATCCAGCCCTTCTCTCCAGGGAGTTCTGTGAACCAGCCTACCTCATCCTGCAACACATGCAGCTGGCTGGGCTTTTCCTAAAACTGTCTGGAAGCTGCAAATTCTGTCAGGTGAAACAATCTCAGAGCTCTGAGAAAAAGCAGTCTTACAGGTGAAGAGGCAAAGGACAATCTGTGAAAGCATTAGGCAGTCGGAGGCCTTGTTTCCTTACTGCACAAGGAATTGGGTAACACACAAGTCCCACAGATGTCTCCTCCTATAGCCAGAAGAAATTGCCAATGGGAGATAATTTTGGGTCATTCAGAGCACCGAGAAATCATCAGATGACTAAAAACTGGCCACTAAATGGGGAAGGAATAACAGAGAAGGAGCTTCTCCTGAAAATGAAGTACACAGGCTCTGTTGGGGCAACAGAGGAGCAGGAGGTCAAAGTCTATCCATGTAGGTAAAGTCATCACAGAAGTGAATTTAAACCCAAAGAAAAAACAGGTGTTGGCTTGTAGGTGGCTAAGATCACTGTTCTGAAGCCAAGTAATTTGGAATTTGACAGAGTAACCAAGAAATACCCCAGCCCAATGGTCTCCCCCTCTGTTTATTGTTGCTTTCTGAAATTTCCAAAGCTTAATTTTTGGGGCGACATTACAGCATTTGCTTCCCTTCAGGTTAGCGTATGTTCTGCACATTTCACCAGATCACAGGTGAGGATCTGCTCAGCCCCGGAGTGTGAGCACATGTAGGGCAGTTTCTGCCACAGGAGCTGGAAACTCTGTGCACTTCATGCCATGACTGCAAGGAAAGCAGGTACACTGTGTTCAGTCCCTCAGCTGCCCTCTGTGCAGAACAAGCATCTCCCACTCCTACTTTCCAATATCAGCAGTTCAATAGTGGCACTGCATCTCTGCAGGTTGCAACCACCTGCACTGCTCCATGTCTCTGGACTGGCTCCTACAGCTCCTATTGCTGGAACTCAAATGCATCAAGGGATCTTTTCATCTCCAGGGCATCCCATGCTTTTCCAGCCCCTTCTGCAGTGACAGCATTAGGGAGGGTGGTGGCCTCTGGCAGCCACCAAAGCCACCGGCTATATGGCAAGAGGGGATGTATGGCCTATAGGCTTCTGGTGCTCCAAAGCCTTTTCCCTCACTGGCCAACTGGTGAAAGGCTCACAGTCACTCTCAGGATTGTGCCAGGCAGGCAGAGCACAGGGAGCCTGTCCAAGGGCTTTGAGGGAAGGCACAGTTAAGCCACTGTTTGAACAGCTTGGTCAAAGGGTTGGATTTTCAGCTGACAACAGTCCTGAAAGAAAAGAGAAATAAAAGAGATGTGTGAACACAATGGTCTCATAGGAAACTTCAGAGACAGACAGGAAGGCTCAGCCGGGCATGAGTGGTGCCTGGCAGAGCACAAGGTGACTGACTCTAACTGACAGTTTGAGAGAGGGGGAGAGAGAGAAATTAGTTCCAAGCCTGAGGAAATGCTCAGGGAAAACACACCACAGATCAGCTCTGGGATGCTTTAGAAAGCAGCAAAACAGGAAGAATGAGGAAGAATCTCCTCTATCACTGATAGAAGAAATAAATGGGTGGACAAAGGCTGCAGCCAAACAGGAACCCAGGGAGTATCTTCTGGGCTTGGGGAAAGAGCTGATCCTGTAACACCAGAGCTGGAAGACGATATGTCACCCTGTGCATTCCCAAACTACCATCACAGCAAGTGCTATATTTTGAGAAAAGCACATTCCGGGGGGTGTTGAAGAGTAGAGAGAGTCGATGAAATGGAGAGATTCAGGAAAGCTGCATATGAGAGAAGAAGTATAGGCTGCAGATCTGAATTCCAGAACTGCATGGAACAGCTCACAGTGAGGCACATGAAACGTGGGGAAGCATGCACAGGAATCCTGACCATGAGTTACACCAGAGTGTGGAAAACATGCAGAGACTGTAAAACCTGGGAAGGCTGTTTTGGACTTGGAGCTGTCTTGAAGGAAGAAGCAATTCTGCATGAACACCACTAATAAAATACAAAGGTTAATAATAAATAAATAATAGTCCTCTTGCTGAAGAACCCAGCAGATGCAACATCCAAGGGCCATTCTGCCAGTGCGCTGCCCACATCACACTGTGCTGGAACCACAAGTTTGTCAGAACATTGATTTTAAGTCTCTGCTTGGCCCTCTGTTACTGTTTGATTAGTGCAAATTCCAGGAGAAGGCCACAGCCCTGTGTACGCCATGCAGCTTCTGGGGAAAACACCTCTTAATTCAGTTCCTACCTGTTGTTGTTCTGCAATGGAAGGAAGGGACACCTGCTATCTTACCAGAATCTCATGGCCATAGGAAATCTTCAGCAGGACAGGGAGGCGATCAGTGCCAATGACATCATGTCTAGCAGTGAAAGAGGAGAGAGATGAAAACAGTAGAAATGAACCTTGTGCCCAGGATCATAGAGTCAGAGTCACACAGAACATTAGAGTCAATTCACTTCCCAGCTAAAGAGCCACTGTTGCATAAGGGCCTGGGGAGGTGGGGGGGAACCCAGTTGTGTTTGAGTGGGAATGAGTGATACAATGCTGATTTTAGTCATACACCTATTTAGGGACCCAAGTTTCTAGGCCAACAAAATGCCAGTACTTCTCAGATATGGTCTGCTTTGAAAGGGGAAGTGTTCAGCTTTCTTCATACCTTCTACAGGCACACAATGTCTAGCAGCCTTAGCTGATGACAAAAAATAAGAATATCACTACATAATCAAAAGCACAGGAAGTGCAGAATCTTGTTCATCTCCTCAACTGTCAGGTCAAGGCAAACCAATGTTCCCAGCATGTCACACTAAATGCCTTTTGCACTGCAGTGTTAAAGGACATTAAAACAGTCTCCTGAGGAAGACAAGCCCGCTGAGGTCTAGAAACTGGACATGCTCAGGAACTTTTTACTTGCCCAGCCTCTCCTGAGTAACATGTAATGAGGAAGGAAAATCTGGCATGGAAATTCAGGGAACTGATGGCATGTGTTGTTCTGGCACACACCATGAAGCTCTGAAGAACAGGTACTTGTCATCACCTGTGTGAGAGCTGGACAGATTTCTCCTGCCCTGGAAGAAGTGTTCCTGACTTTGGGGAAACACTGAAGAGCTGGTTATCCTGAATTCTCATCTGGTGCAGCTCCTGGGGGGTAAAGTCAATGTCTTCTGCCCAGCGTTCCATGTCCATCATCTGATCAGAAGGAAACAAGAAGGCCCTAGGGAACCAATCAGCTGGTCAGCAACAAGAATATGCAACTTCCCCAGGGCCATGGTCAACATATTTAATCCAAATGGGCTTAGTCCAGCTGGTGGCCACATCACATTTCATCAGGTCTGACCTGCGGCTCTGATTGCTTCCCCACTCAGACTCACCAACAGATCTCAGTTGCAGCTGCTCCACATCGCAAGCTGTGCCCACAAACCCCACCCTAATAATTTGCAGACTTCTTACAGCCCTTTGAGCACTGCCAGACCCCCAAAAAGAAGGCTGAGCTCCAGTGAGCACTGCTTACCAGTCCACAGGTACCACACCCTTGTTCTCCAGCAGAAGCATTACAAGGGTAGGTTCTGAGCCTACTGGGGCAGACCCAAAGTCAAAATCCAGCAGGAGAGAGGTATACACCGGAGGGATCAAGCATGTGCTGGTCACAGGAGAGAAAGAAAATATTAAACTGAAACAGGAGGAAGGGTCATCAGGGCATGACAGGGGAAAGGTCATTCTACACTCGCTGTCTTCCTTATAATTCTTGTCTGACCTCATGTTCTTGGCCTTTTTGAGAGAAAGGATACTGGGCATAAGGCAGACCTTCTGATTTTGTTTTTAAAAACTTTTACATATGTCTAATGAGAGTGAGTGACATAAAAGAGTCCTGCTTAGCCTGAAGTCTCTTTAGCTCCCCAGTACAAGGAAGTCACTGACATACTGGAGCAGGCCCAGGAGGTCTACTAAAATGGCTCAGAGCTGGAGCACATTGGTCAGGCTGGATGGGGCTTTGAGCAACTTGGTGTAGTGGAAGGCGTCCCTGCCCACTTGTAGGGGTCCATTTGGATCAGGTCACCTTAAAAAGTGCCTTCCAACCCAAACCAATCTATGATTCTGATTCTTTCTGCTTACCAAATGAGGTTGAATCTGGAAATTTGGATCACCTGTTCCACAAGTACCATAGAANATCCCTGCTGATGGCAGAAGGCTTGGAACTAGATAATCTTTAAGGTCCCTTCCAATCCAAACCATTCTATGATTACAGGGCGTGACTAAGAGACCTGGATTTGTTCAGCCTTAAACAGGGCTCAGGGATGGCAACTGCGCAAGTTGCAATACAAGATATTCTGATGAGTTACTAGGAAAAGGATTTTACCATGGAAATGGTTAAATGGGAGCTCAGACAAACTGTGGTTTCTTTGTCCTCAGAGATATTCAGCACTGAACTGAGTAAGGCCCTGGGCACCCTGATCTATATGTCCCTGCTTTGAGCAAGGGTCTACACCAGAGACTTTTGGAGGTCCATTGCAATTAAATTATTCTCTGCTTCTGTGACTGCTTTCAAGGGAGCTTAAGCAGAGAAGTGGAGGTGAGCAACTGCTGCAGCAGTTAGGATGGAATAACATGGTGCCACACAGCAGGGAGCTGCAACACATGCCAACAGCCACAGCATCTCTGCCTGGCTCATGCAAGGGACTCAAATATCCTCTGAACCTTTTCCCCACCTCACCTGTGCTTTGTGGGAACTTTGTAGGTGAGCTCGCCAGGAGCTGGGTCTCGCTCCAAGTATTCATTCAGTGTGTCCAAGGAGAAGAGCTTCCAGAGGTGCAGCTTGCTGATACTGCTGGCACTCCCTGTTGTACAGGCATCTGTGATGCGCAAAGTTGGGTAGACGCCTGTTGCTACAATGCGGCAGAGGGGCTGCTGCTCCTTTTTTGTGCTTGCAAGATCTGCAGCTTGGGAGAGAAAGAAACACCAAAAAGTAGTCATGCACCATTAAGGGTCTGCTGCCTGGGTCATTTTGACTGCAGCAAAGGGGAAAGAGGCCCTACCAAGACCAAAGAAAGAAAGAATGGGCCTTGTAAATAGCCTTTTATTTGGCAGCTTCTCAAAACCCCCAAACCACTGACTTCTAGTTGTACCTTGAATTCTGCATTTAGACATCACCAAAAGACTATGAATGTGATCCTTTTCAACAGTGTATTTACACAATTTAGTTCTGCACTATGTAAAAAAACCTTTTCTGATTTAAGCCTACAGCCTAATCATTTTATGAAGTGCCCCTTGTTTTCACACTGAAAAATCATAAACAGTTATTTATATCGTCTTCTCCCTATCATTCATATGACATTATCTTTTTTGCCTTCCAAGCTGGAAACTCCTTGTCTAGCTAGTCTCTTCTTTTACAAACACTGTCCCCCACCTCTGAACATCCCACAACATCCATCTCACCTCTGAGTGTGCAAATAGCATATTTGATTGACCAGATGTAACACAGACGACGGGCTGGCCTTACTTTTATTTGGACAAAAGCTTTTGATCTTGCGGGGATTGTTCCTCTGGAGTGTTCCAGCTCTAGAGCTGTAGGATACAAGAGGTGGTATGAGCTCTTGGCATCACTGTCTCTTACACCATACATGTGGTGGCACACAGATTGCTAAATCTACCCGCACTCTAGCCACTGCCACCCTTTGCCTAATTGTTGGAATTAGCTCTAGGTGCTGAACTTGGGATTCCCAGACTATAACTGCAGGCAGCTCATTGGGAGTACCCAGATTGCCTTTGGCCAGCAAAGAACAGGGAACTTCCCAACTGGAGGTCCTCTAGAAAGGCAACTAAGAGCTGAGCTCCCACATTTCTTCTGGTAAGGTCCTTTATTTAACTTCCTTCTCTGCTGGGAAATTGTATCTTATTTCAAGGTCCAGATTGGTCTAACTTCAATTGTCAGACTCTGGATTATGCTTTTTCCAGCAAGATAGAAGAGTCACTTTCTACGCAAAGGAGTAGGCAACTTAAGGTTTGAGAGAATCAGTGCAAGCCAGCCAGCAAGCAGTCCAACCTTCAAGTTCATTCTAGATTGATTTTGGAGAAAAGAGGGGAAAACGAAGGTCCTGTCCCATGCTAATTCCTTTACAGTACCTAATGGATCACTGTGGACCTCCTCAGGGTCACGGGGCCCTGTGATGAGTTGTTCCACACTGAGGATGTAATTCAGAGTACAGATCCCATCATTTAGCAGTACAATGCTGCAGCTTTTTTGATCACCAACTAGAACATTTCCAAGGTCCAGATGCTCTTCTTGTGCCTGGAATACAAACCCACCATGCTGAGGTCACTTTAACATGTCAAACATAGTGGTTGAGTGTAGCCACCACTTATCTCACCACATGCTGATCCCTTGGCACATGCAGTGCAGTGCAAAGGGCTCCTGCTTTGTGTAAGACCTGCCATGCCCTGGGAGATAGAATTGTTAAGGTTGGAAAAGATCTCTAAGATCATTGAGTCCAACCATCGACCTCACATTGCCAAGTCCACCACTAAACCATGTCCCCAAGTGCCACAGCTACATGTCTTTTAAATACTTCCAGGAATTATGACTCAACCATTTCATTGGGCAGCCCATTCCAATGAGTGACAACTGCTTTCCTGAAGAAAGTTTTTCAAGTATCCAATCTAAACCTCTCCTGGTGCAATGTGAAGTCATTTGCTCTTGCCTTATTGCTTATTACTTGGGAGAAGAGATCAACAGCCACTTTGCTACAAACTCCTTTCAGGTAGTTGGAGCATGATAAAATGTGGGATATTTTCTGAGTCTGCAAGGGACTCAATCCCTCCTCCAAATGCTTTCTCCTACTGTTTTTTAGGCTGCTTGCAGGCTAGGATGTACATATTCAGGGCTGTGAGAACACTAGGTGGCCAGCAGCACTTGGGCCAAGGCTGAGAGATTATTTGCTGGCCCCTTCATGACTGCTTAAAGAGTCCCCCTCTCTTTTGGCAAATTGTGCACTCACATACAATTTATAACGACTAAGTACCTCAAAGACATTATCACCCATCAATCAACATAACTGACATGAGACAATGACTTACAAAGTATTCTTTTATTTACCTATGGTTCATTAAGAAATCTGACTAAAAATTAAGGTGGCTGCATAGACCTGCAGATAACAGGAGGAAAGCCAGGTGGAGGTGTACTGGCTATACCAATTTAAAAGGTCCACTACAGTTAGAAATCAGACTAATGGCAAAACAAATGGAGAAGGAGAGCAGACAGAATGAGAGGAGAGAACCATGATTCCCAAGGAGCCAAATGACTTGCTTGGTTTAGTCTGGAACAGAGCAATCCCAGAGGATTTGTGAAGGTCATATTTGAACCAGCAGGACATTTACAACATGTTGCCATTAGGCCACTAGAATCAGTACTGTCATTTATACTGAAAACAGTATGTGGGAATTTTGCTGTGAATCCTTATTGGCTGCCTCCAGTACAGATTGTGCAAAAAGGGAAAGTCCAAGATCCCCATCCCACCCTAGCACCCCCTACTACTCCTCAGTGGCCTCCTGTTCCTTACCCTGATGGTGCCCAGTGCCCCTTCTCCAATGACCCGTAAGACATAATGGACACCTTTGGGAGACACAAGGTCTGGGCTTTTCCACCTTACAAACACCATAGGTCGCAGCAGATACTTGGTCTCCTTGTCAGGAGTAAAAGTCCATGCCTGAGCCTGCAGCCACAAGAGGGAAGAGCGCGCACAGGAGCTTCAGTCCAGAGATAAACCCAAACACCTCAACAATTGCATTTAATGCACAGTCCCTCCCTCCATTATAACTAATCTAGTTCTCTACAGACAGACCACCTCCACGTGTGTAAAAGATTCATACTGGGAATGAACATCCAGATATTCAAAGCCAGGCTGAGATTGTATTGTAGAGATCAAACTACAACTCTGGTAGAATTTGAACTTACCATGGCTTCACAGGGCTGGAGGATCCCTGCAGAGGGGCTGACAGACAGGATCTTACTGTCAGACTGACGGATCTTCCATGTGAAAACCATGGGTAGCCTTGTGCAGTTTTTTATGGTGTACATTCGTGTAGAGGAGGTCCCTATATAGAGAGGCTTGAAGTAGAGATTTCCATCACCTTCTAAGAGCAAAAGAAGGGACTGCCCACAACTGTGGAGAACAATCTGCTGTGGAATTAAGAGGAAAAGTAACAGACATTAGCTAGAAGTCTCAGCTACCTCTGGAGGGACCTTGCAAAAATGTTGTTCCTTCCACAAGAGAAGCAAGAACAAACTGGATCTTAATAAGGAAGGGAAGGGCTTTAGGCTGTGCTGTCAAGACAGGCCCTCAGCATAATACAGAGTATTCCAAGAGATGGAAATGCAAGGAACAAGGGGCACAGGATGTTCGGCACCACAAAGGCCTTCTTTCTGCAATGCTGACCCCATACTGAATGTTGAAAATATCCTTTCATTCCTATTTCCAAGAGAAAAATCCAAACAAACCATTAGGAGATACAATAGGCATTCCAGTGCAAATCACTGTGAAAAGGGAAGACTACAAGAGAACAAAATTTTGCTCACCATCTTCCACTTCCCTCTCCTTACCTTGGTGTATGCAGGATAAGAGTTCAGCTCCAAAGGCAGGACATGCTGCTGGAAGACTGTGTTAGCTGGGCAAGTGGAGAGAAAGAAAATCTGGTGGCCTCCTGGAATGATGTGTCCTGAGCTGGGCTTGACCAAAACAGAGGGACAGGCAGTTTGGTTCACACTGAAGGTTATCAAAGAGGTGCTCGTGTTGGACAACAGCATGCTGCAGTAGGTATCAGTATTACAAACCACAGGAGGAAAAGTCTGGTGGAGACAAGCAAGAAAGGTTGTTTTCACTGGGTTTAAAAACCAGCTTAAAGAAAAAGCTTTCACTATATTCAATTCCAGGTTCCAATAACACTATCTTGAGTCTATGGTGAACTTTCAAACTGCTTCTTTTCAAGAAAAGAAATTAAATCACCCAAGGGTACACAAATGATGGTCTTTTCCCTTCCCACAGTGGCTCTCATGGGCTCATGGGACTGGTGAAGCTATTTTCTATCATGCCATGCTTTATGCCCATCTACTAAGTGAGCTGCTTGCTGGTGCCTGCAGTTTCTGCATGGATAGTGACATCCTGGATGAAGAATTCCAGCAGGCTAGAATTTGCCCCCCTTCATGCATATCGAATAAAGGCTGCATGGCCTAGATTAGCAGAGGAGATTTTGTAAGTGGTTCTCAAGACTATTCTTATTTCTTAGGATCAGATCTCACTTTACCACATAGGAAAAATACCTTACTGTGCTACAGAAACAGCAGGAAGAGAAAGAGAACCTTCCCTTCTATCTTACAACCACTACTCTTTCCTAAGTGAGGATTCTGTTTGCCCAAGTGCATGCAGAGTTTTTGAGGCTTGTGGGAGGGGACTGAACACCCTTGTTAGTGCCTATGTCCACCTAAACAGAAAGGAAAGTGATCCCAACAGATTTTCTCTCAGAACTAATGAGATGGTCAGTACAGCTGACATGGGGAGGCTGGGAAGCCAATGCAGGAGAAATAGCATACTACTTTTGTACCAATGCAGGAGAAATAGCATACTACTTTTGTACCAAAGCAGGAGCCTCCACACCATCAGAAACCACCAAAGACACATCTCAGTGCAATGGGAGACAACATAAAGAATTCAGAGGCAAACACTGAGTGTCTCTTCAAAGATCCAAAGGTCAATCAGTTACACACTTTGGGGACATCCAGGATGTACTGTGGAATGAAGTGCTCCCGTTTTGCTTCATATGTGTGTGCTCTCAGCCTCACAGTCAGGCACCACGACGGACAGATGGTGGCATCATTCTCAATGTTGGTGTAGTGTCTCATCACCTGCAGACACACAAGGGACAGCACAGCGTGTGCAGGAAGAGAGTGTGGCAAGGTGCCTTCACAGAATCACAGATTAATCTGAGTTGGAAGAGACCAAGTGCACATACTATCTCAAGCATGCTTGTTGAATGACATCACTGGGGCTAAGGAATTGACATTTTCAGGGAAGAAGGACTGACCAGTGCCAGATGAGAAACAAAGAGAGACAGACTTGCAAATGCTAAGTTTCACTTACCAGGATATTTCTTGGTGCTAAATCTCCTGTAACTGCAGACTTGTGTAATGTGAATCCCACATCACTTGGGAGAAGAGTGACAGTGCCCTTAGCAGCTTTACTTGTGGAGGGCCAGACACAAAGACCAAGTTATTGCCCATCACTCAGGACACAATAACGATTCTTGTGCAAGCTCATATCTACACTAATAGTGCAATAATTCACAGTAATTCCTCCTTCAGTGAGGTGTACCATGCTCCATGTTCCCTGGGGGTAAGAGCAAGTGTACCTGTGCATGTGCATGAGCTGTGACTTGTTTCTGTCATTTCTTTGCCAGGACACAGGTGAAAGAGAAACTTTAACACAACAGTGTATCAAAGCAGTGGCCAAAAGAGTTAATAGAGGAGCTAGTTTGTCAAACTCAAAATTAAACTGAATTTTAACTCCCCCAAAATACTTTATTCTGCGAACAGTTGCTTGCTAGGTCATCTCTGGTCTTGGTAATTCCTACTAACCTTGTAAACAGCAAAACCTTCCAGTTCTGCTGCATAGAGATTGTTGACCTGAGTGGCCTTGCAAAAGACATAGAAGGTTGAAGACTTCAGTGGTGGCATGTCACAGATTTCGGGGTGCACTTGGAAGGCACTGCCATGCCTTGGAGTCCAGGCAACAATGATATTTCCTTTGGTGTGGTTGGTAACACAGAGACAAAGAGGTCCTGCCTTGTGAGGTTGTAGGCAGCATCCAAAATCATACTCCCTGGGGCTGACACTAACATGAGCAGGAAACAAGGCCAGGTCGCTGCTTACACCATCGTAGAAATATTCAGTCATGGCATTGGGTTCAAAGTATTCCTTGGGTGGCTGGTCCTCAGAAAGCTACAGGATGGAAATATCTCAGTGTGAGCAGGGAAAGTGTGCCTGTGGGAGACACCAGGCACTGATTACTTTCATGAGCAAGAGGGCATGCAAGATGCACTTCAGTAAGAGTTCCTACGACAGCTCAAAGTCTAGGCTTCAAGGAGGCTTCTGTCTGTAAGCCTCAGTCTGAAACTACATGAAGGAAAAGATGACCCTGTGATTGATTTAAAGCCAGAAAGCAGCTTAGTGGCTGAGCTAGGGTAAAATCCAGCTGACAAAGATAGCATTGGTGTGTGCTGGGAACATCAACAGCAGAAATACTAAAGAAATCAGTCTGGTACCTGCAAGCCTTTCTAGATCTGTCTTCTGTACAACAGATGCCCAGCATATATAGAGAATAGCTGGAAGTGTCTTAGATTCCAGGGAGGGCAGCTCATACCTCAGGGGACAGCATGAGGGCTCCCTTTTCATCCATCTTCAACTTCCCATCCTTCAGCATCTCACACAGGATATCAGGGGGGTAGAAGGTCAGTCCCCTCACCATGTTGGTTCGGTACCAGGAGAAGTGTCTTTCCTGAAGGGTGGTTGGCTTAGCTGTGTCTGAATGGCAGGTACCAAAGAAGTCCACATACATGGGCTCCTGGGAAAACACAAGACAGGATAATAAGAAATAAACTGTCTTGTGATTGCTTTGAGTTACACCATATCAGTATCTCCTCCAAAACCATGCCTGGGAAAGGCTTAGCATCTGCAGTGTTAGGCTGCCAGTTCTTGTCTTGATGTCAGACAAGAACTTTCTTGAAACTGGAGTGAAAATTGAAGGCACTCAGTGCACAACTGTGCAGCTAAAGTTAAGAGAAAGACCTAAATGGACAAAAGCCACAGAGGATGCACCTCATCCTGTCCATAGGCATTACGGACTGTTGACATCGTATTGGTGATAGGAACCTGCACCATGAAGATTCTGCTCAACAAGAGCCCAGGTCCTGTACTTGGGTCACAATAACCCCAGGCAGCATTACAAGCTTGGGGCAGAGTTGCTGGAAAGCTGCTCATCAGGAAAGCACCTATGGGTGATGGCTGACAGCAGCTGAACTTGAGCCAGCGTGTGCCCGGGTGGCCAAGAAGGCCAAGGGCATCCTGGTTTGTATCAAAAATAGTGTGACCAGCAGGACCAGGGAAGTGATTGTCCCCCTGTACTCAGCACATGTGAGACCATGCCTTGAATACTATGTTCAGTTTTGGACCCCTCAGTACAAAAAAAGCATTGAGGGGCTGGAGCACGTCCAGAGAAGAGCAATGGAAGTGGTGAGGGGTGTAGAGCACAAGTCTTATGAGGAATGGCAGAGGGATTTGGGAGTGTTTAGCCTGGAAAAAAGAAGGCTCAGGGGGAATTTTATTGCTCTCTACAACTAACTGAAGGAGGGTGTAGCCAGGTGGGGGTTGGTCTCTCCTATCAGGAGATGCCTCTAAAGTATCACAGCAACGAAACTACCCTTTGCCTCCCATACCTGGTGGTGGACAAGGCACACAACTCTGCGATGATAATTCATTGGGTGAGTAGGTCGAAAGATCACCTTCAGTGTCAGGGTTGTTGTGCCCTCCAAGACTCCGCAGGGGCGATCCAAGGAGAAGACACTCCCTTTGCAATCAATATCAAACTGATAATAGGCTGGGACATCTGACATGTTGCTGATTTTTAGTGTCTGCATCAAACTTTCTCCAAGATTGATCCAGTCAAAGTTCACAGAATTCTGGTGCAGGGACACAGAAGGACCTAGCACAACATGCAAGATAAGATCCTGGACCTGTCATAGCTGTTTCTTCCAATATGTCACAAACCACTGCTGCACTAAACTGATCTTCCCAAACCAAAGTCAGCCCATCAGCAAACCCACTAGTCCTAGGAAAGAGTCGGACATTCACTTAAAACAGTCAAGCAAGTATAGATCCCAAATGGTACGCCAGGGACAGCCAGGATCCCAGGAGCAGTTTAGTCTGTAACTGCAGGCTATGATAGTTCCTAGTCCTTCCCCAAGCACTAACCTTTTCCCTCCAGTGGTAAGAAGCTGACAGGGAGAAATGGGAAAGGCTTTGGTACCTTTACATGAGCCAACCACTTTCAGAACAGTCTCCAAGTGGTATCCAGCAGATGTGATAGTGAAATAGTCAGTACTGTGCTCTCCTACTATTTGAGGACGAAACCGTATGCACAAGACCAGCTTCCCCTTGGCAGGGACAACACCATGGGACACATCACAGGAGAAAACATAGTCACAAAGCGGAGGGTCTTTTGTTCGTTCTATTTCACATGGTGCATCAACCTACAAGTAGAAAAGAAATAGGTTAGCAAAGAAGCCAGCATGAGCCAGGATGGCTCTGAATGCAGGACACTAATCAGGTAAGAATTGCAGTTTTCAGCAGTGCTGAACACCACCAAGAACACTAAGGCCACCACAGAAACGCTGTGCAGCAAACCTCTGCCACCTTGTTCTGATGGAGAACGGGTGGCAACAAGCTCCCACAATATATTTAGAAATGAGCAGGCTGCAGCAAAACTCCTGGTGATTTCTGCGGTTGGAGTGCCCCTCCTGGTAGGGGGAAAGACGGTTCAAAGTGTCCCTAGGGACCAAAATAACCTAAGTGACTGCTGTGACCAGAGGAACATGCAGGCAGGTAACTTATTTCCCTTCATCCATAATTCCACCTTGTTTATGGATCTTCTTTTCACAAAAAAACAAAGCTGGTGCTCTGTCACCTTCCTCAAGACCCTTAAAAAACCATCCTGATCCTTGCCTGGCAATGCTGAGCACCACTGCAGTGTGAATAATAACAGTACAACAAATGAGTATGTCTTTTCCACTCCCAAGCTGCAAGGCCTATGGAAGAGTCAGCATTGCTGTCATCCATGTCAGCTGTCTCTGAGTACATCCCACTTAAGAGGCTGGGATGGACTGAGCTGGCACAGGTAACAAGGTGCTCAAATCTGTTTGACTTTTTGAGCAATTCACTGGGCTGCAGTCCACAGAGGGCAGCGGAGGATCCATCAGTTGCCTGGGACACACACACATCAATTTGAGACTGACACAACTGCCACCCAGGACTGATGGGCTTGTCCAGAGTGAGCAGGAGAGCTGCAGGATGCAAAGGACATGGTGGCTGCCTCATCTGGACCAAGCACAGAAAGGAAGCAGAGGGAAACTGCAATACCATGCTGCAAATGGCTAACTTGCCAGCAGTGTAGCTGGAAAGCAAGGGTGAATGGCATGGTTGGTAGGAGAAGACTCATCATCTCTGCTTCATTCACATTCACACAAGTTATTTTCACAGCATTAAGGGAGATACACAAAACCACATATCCCAGAGAAATGTGTCAGCATGCCAGCTTCTCAAAAGAAGTCAATCATCTCCCACTCCACATACCATAGACATGTTGAAGATTTCCACACACTTCTCCACAGTTGTCCCCACTGGTACTGATCCAAAACACAGGACATTCTGAAACTTTCCAGGCTGTACACCTTTAGCCTTCTCTCCTGTCACGTTCACACACAGGCAAGGGTATTTGGCTGTTAAAGAGAATAGGATACTGGGTTAGGAAAGACAGGTGGAACTTCCATTCTTGGATATTCAACACTCAACTGGACAAGCCTCTGAAGAACCTCAGATAACTCTGAAGTTAGATCTGCCTTCAAAGTTGGCCCTGCTTTGAACCAAATAAGTTCCCTTCCAGCTCTAAGTTACTTAACTCAGAATCACATTTTTTGTCAGTGGCCATACAAATCACTTCAGACAAGGACTTGCTAATGAAATCATTGTTTATTTTAGCTTGCATCCAGAAAGCTTTAGAAATTTCCCTCTGCTTCTCTGTCTAGCAGGGACAGAGGAGACACTGAGTGCAGACAAGGCCAGGAGTTTGTGGAGGTTTTTCCAGTGAACTCCTCTCATTTCTTCCCCTCTGTCAACTTAAACAGGCCTTGGAAATCCTGGTTTGGCCAAAGCATGACACAGGGCATATTGTACCCTCTGTCTCTTCAGATAACACCTACAAATTGGCAAAAATACATTAGAGAATTTCACAGCCCACTTTAAAACCATGGGCTTCACTTGCTCATCACTGTGTTGAGCCGTATGTGGCAGAGCCTCAGAGTGCAGGCCCTCCATGTATCCTTGTGGAATACTATTCCCGAGTTAGGGGTAACACACATTGCTTTGCAAGAAAGACTCACCCAGGGCTTTTAGCTGGATTGTCCTCTTTTGTTTCACTTCACCTCCAAACCAGCATGTTGCTGTTGCATCATATACCCCAGCCACCTCAGGCCGGAAGATTACCTTGACCATGTACTCAGCACCCGGGCTCAGTGTGCCATGTTCAGGAATCATGAGGAAAGGGCTTGGTGTCTCCCAGGCAAAGACACTAACAAGATCACTAGGAAATGGAGATACATTTTAAGCAGATCAATGAATCATTTGCTGCCTGTGCAATTATGCATAGGATGGGCCTTTCCCAATAGGTTATTCAATTAGGACGTGAAGCAACCAGTGCTGAATGGAAGAATCCCTAATGCAGCTGGACAAATATGTGACGCTGTGAAGAAATTTGTCTCTAGTCTCTGCAAATCCTCTGTCCACACTTTAATGAATCTTAGTTACTACAGCTAAGAACTTTATTAATGGCCATAAGGTGATAGAAAGCAAATCAGCTCCACAATTAAGTATTTGCTTTTCCTGTATCTAAATTTGCAGCTACTTAATTCCAAATAAACATTTGTTCCTCTGTTATATGCTCAAGTGAGAAGAGAGGATTGAGCCATTTCCCTAATACCTCATTCAATTTTCCAGAACCCCTTTTGCTTGATTTCTGCAAATAACATGATACACCATCAGTTTTTTCTATTTTATTGATCCAAGCTGTGTGTTGCTTACCATCCCTTATCCTCCAACATCCTGGGCCTCTCAGTTGTAACAAATAATTTCTCTAAGTGGAGACTGAAACACTTGAAATGGTTGTAATCACTTGGTTGGAAGGACACCTCCTCCTTGCCTGGGAACTTCACTGCATTCCTTTCTACTGTACAGTCCTTCCTCATTAACACAGGACAAACCTTGGTAATGGGGAGCATCCTTGGTCCTAAATGACTAAAATGTGTCCAGCTGGTAGCTCATCTCTCCCTGTTCATGCTGGGCAGGTAGCCTGAGGTCAAACGGAAGCCCAGGCCTCTCCTGTGAATGTAGGATGTTCTCAGTGGGACACTGTGCTTGTTCCCACCTAGTGCCTGTGCATGAATGGTTCTGAGCATATGCTGGCAACAAACAGAGGTGAAGATACCAAGACGTGCCCACGGTGACCTGTACTACCATTCTGCTGTCTTTTCTGCCAAGACCTCAGGAAAGGCAGAGTTTTGCCTCCTGTTAAGGCAGCCAACAGAACTAATAACCACTGGAATGAGCTGCATTCACTGGAGAGTCAAGAAAGAGGCAAAATACCTGACAAAACAGAAAGAGTGTCTGCTTAGCCACCTCTCACTCACCCAACGTTGCACATAGGAAACGCTGTCTCCGTAGCATTGTGGATAGCACAGACAGGCAACTGGGCAGCAGCTGGGATGGACAGGCAGAAGCGTGGAAGCATAGCATGCAGGGTAATACAGAACTCACCCTCAGCTTTCATAAAGATGATGTTGTCTTCATAATCCCTCTGCACAAAAAGCAAAGGGAGACAGCAGTTAGATAGACTCCACTTTGCAGGTACTGCAGCTCCACCCATTAATACCTGTCACCTTCACTTCTGCAAGTGTTGGGGAAAAAGTGTTGGCAACAGAGGCACCAGTGGAGGCCTCTGTGCAGGACAGAGAGCATATGAATCAGAAAAGGCAGGCAGTGTGGAAGGTACTCAGGCATACTCCTCTGTCAGGGAACACACAAACACCCTCATGGACAGCAGTTGAAGGCCACAATAGTTACACCTGATTTGTTTCAATGCAGATGGATTTGTTTCAATATTTTCAAGATCCCAATTCAGCTGAACTGAAGCATGTACAGCCCTTCTTTGAGCTCCATGAGCACAGAAGTATTAATCTTTGATTAAATGCTTTGTCAGCTAGAGATCCAAGCAGATAACACACAACTTAAAGATGCAGCGTTGACAGCATTGTGTACAAATAGCCTCAGGACATCTGCTAACCAGCCAAGACAGAAGGAATTGAAAGATATGTGTTTTCTATTCTTCCCACTTGTCACCCCTCCTGAGTAACACTTATTCAGGTAAGGAGAGCCCTTGGACACTGCAGCACACATAGTCCTTGCTCTCTTTAAGAAAGGCAGCCTCCTGCTTTAGCAATTGATGTGCTGCAGACAAACTATTCACTGAAAATGGAACAAAGCCAGCAGCTTATTTCATAAAGGGAACACTGAACAGTCATCAGAAAATCAAGATACGAAGAGAGCAGGGTACTGGGAATCTGTCCAATGACCATGCTCTATGGCTAGGACTGATATACACATTAAAGACATACAGCTATCGACAAGAGCCAGAGATCAACACTCAGAGGCAAGACAGACACTGCAAACAACCTGAAAATCAAGAAAAGGGTCTGGATAAAAAGAATCATTGCTGTTTAAAATAAAACTTAAAGATATCCACTCCATCCAAAAGAATGGAGGCCCCTGACATATCCCTTTAGAAAACTGGTAGCCTTTGAATGTAGAGGCTTTGGAATCTCCTGCAGGAAGGCAGAAACTGAGTCCCTCAACCCAAGGTTCTGCACTAAAACCACCCAGAGGTGTTTCCTTGGGATCAAACTGCATCTGGACAGTTTAAGCACTTTATCTGACTGAGTTGAAAGCCAGAAGTAGTACATTAAAAATTGGGAATACTTTTTGTGAGGATTCCTCTCATAACTACCGGAAAACTCTGCAGAGAAGTCAGGAATTAGGGCTCCCTCAGGTAATAAAGATGTGGAAAGAGCAGGAAGGTCATTCTGCCCACTCCTTCTGCGCTATAATTTCCTCAAGGACTCATGCATTCAAGTGAAAACAAATCAGAAAGGACATGAGAGGCAGAAGCCCACTGCCCTCCCTCAGAATGCTGCCTGAGCACTGAGAGCAGTTGCAATGTTGCTGCTTTACCTTTTCACTGGGCCGGAAAACGATGGGCAGAGTTACGGACATACCAGGGTTCAGAGTAATCGGCTGCGGGAAAACAGTGAAGAAGAATGGCGTGGAAGGAGCTCTAGATAATAAAATCAAAACAAGAGATTTTCTCTGAGGGTGTGCAGCTTAAGTTAGACACCAGAAAAGAGAATAAATAACCAACAACTCCAGACACCACCATTTAGAAGCACTTTACACACTGGACCCCAAAGGTACTTTGGCAGCAAAATAATAGAGAGGGACAGAACCCAGGTGTCCTGAAAACCCATTCCCAGCTCTAAGTACCTACCCCTTCCTTGAACAATATTTTATGTTTTCAGGACATGCAGTATGAGCAAAACACATAGGAGAGACACATTTGAGTTTCAGAGCAAGGAGGGCCACAGGGACTGCTGGAATGGCTCAACATCCAGAGGGACTCCGGGAGCAATGGTTTTGTGACTGGCTGGCATATATCCACAATTAAAATCTCACTAGACTGGAAATGCCTCACAGACAGAAGTATCAGCAAAACAGAATTTAAAACAAGGCATTTCATTTAACAGACTTCTGCCAGGAACAAGGCCTGCATTTCTGAATTAGCCAGTTTCTGTCCTGCAACATAAAGGTGCACACATTGTCTGCAGCACAGCACTCAAGGGGAGAGAGGGAAAAGGAATCTGAGAAAAGGTGCTGGTGTGACTGATAAGCAGGAGGAGCGAAGATGCAGCAAGAGTGTGAGGAGTACAAAGGACAAACAAACTTCCCACGCACCTGTAACTCAGCTTCTGGGCTTTCCCATGAACATTTTTCAAGGTCAGGTGTTTGATCATTTCTTTTCCAAGTTCCCAGCCATGCCAACTGAGTGTTTCAGGCACCTCAATGCCCCAGAATATGACTTTCTTCTTCTTTGCCTCTCTTGCAGACACCTTAGAAAGTAGCAGTTTGGGAGGAAGGGAGGAGAAATCACTCAAATAGCTGTTTCTCTACGCTAAGGGTTTCTGACTCTGGCAAGGGATGAGAGGAGCCACCCCGCAGCAAAACTCCAGGAGTCTCCAAAAGCCCTGCTCCAGGGGTCCAGAGAGGACACCTCCTGGCCACAGCCCAAACAGCAGATACTAAAGGGTGTGATGAACGACGGATGCAAAGGCTGAATGGTTTTTTGTTTCTCTCCTCTCCCTGCCTGCCAGACAATCCACCACGTCAGTAGCACTCTTTGCTCCTCCGCTCACCTTCTTATCATAGCCACTCTTCCGAAAAGAGTCAGAGTTTTGGGACTCGCCATGCACCTGAGCAAGCATCTGAGAAACAAGAGGAAAACGTCCTCAGACGCGCTGCTCCTGCACCCACGAAGCCTTTGCTGCCAAGAGCTGGGCACTCCCAGAGACCCAACGCCCCCTCCTCAGGCTCATGGTGGCACTGAGCCCACTCCGTGCAGGGGAGCAGCCTCCGTTGTGTCCCCATTTTGCAGCCGAGCCCAGTCCTCTCCACACAGCACGGCTGTCCCGATGACCGGTGGGTCATGACTCACAGCCCAGCCCCTGTGGAAGGGCTCTCCTTGGCGCTGGATAGCACAGCCCTGCCCTGCCCACTATCGGCCCAAAGAGCACAGTACAGCAAAGCCATGCTTTGCAGCCTGGCCCCCTCGAGCCCCGTATGGATGACTGCGGCAGGGCCCTGTTCCCTACAGCGAGCGCCTGCCCAGCTCCCCGGGGCACGGCCCGCTCCATTACAACCCTGTTTCCCCCCGGGGCAGAGCAGAAGCGCGAGCCCCGGGTCACCATCGCCCCCGGCCAGTCCGGCTCCCTCGACCCCAGGCCGGCTCCCTAAAGCACCGGAAGCCCGGGGCACCTCGGTGCCGTCCGGTCCCGGTCCCGGCCACTGGGCACCGTGCGGGCCTGCCCGCGTTGCCGTGGAGACCGGACGCAGCGGCTCCCGCAGCGAGGACGGCGGCCGCCTCGGGTCAATTCGCGCAGGGAGCGGCGGCCGCCAGGGGGCGACGGAGGGGTGTGCAGGGAGCGGCAGGTGGAGCGGGGCCGGGACAGGGAGAGGGCCGGGCAGGCGGGGGTCAGGAGAACGTGGAGAGGTGAAGGAGGCCGGTGAGGAGTTCTCAGGGGTGCAGGGGGAAGGAGATGGAGGAGGGCGCGTGGAATAGGGAGGGATATAGGGGTGCAGGAGAGAGCGTGGAGCGAGGGGTGTTGAGGATGAGTGCAGGGGTGGGCGACAGCATAAAGCTGAGCCAGCAAAGGGCCGTGAAGTCTGTGGGTGCATGGGATGGATGAGTGAGGACTGTGGGGATTCCAGGGTGGCAAGGGGTCACAGGCTGCAGCAGGCTGGAGAGTGCTCTCAATAGGGATAGAGTGACACCTGAATGGGGCCACGTCACCCTAAGCTCTTGGAGCATTGGTGACACAAGTAACAAGCTGTTATCACTGCCAGAAGTAGTTATGGGGCCAAGACCAGCTAAGGCACAGAGGGTGGGGAGTCCTGGCTGCATGAGCCCATCAGGTATCCTTCTCATGGGACATCACCACCACGGGACAGTTCTACATCTTCCCAGTGTCATGGATGACTTTCAAGGAGGCAGGACCTTCATTTTTCCAGTGGGGAGGGACATACACTGCCTCCAGGGCCGCAGGCAGCACTAGGGTGGAGAGTGGGGCTGGCCATATCAAACAGCACAGGGAGGGTGCCAGGGCAGAGGCAGGAAGGAGATGCAGCTTTAATGGCATTTGTCGATGTTTTCAAATGAGTCATCCAGCTAAGCAGCCCAGCTGTAAATCAGCACCCTAACTCTTCCAGCATCAATTGCATCCCCTCCTCTGTCCCCCTAGCTCTGGACGAGTGCCTGGCTCCTCCAGAAACAACCTCATAAATAACAGCAACAAAACAAACCCTCCTGCAGCCACGGTGGGCCTGAGTGCACCAGGCGCGAGATGAACGCCTCCCATCCATCACTTTAATGATTGTACTCTGCAAATTAAACCTGTCACGGCCCATCAAGGTGAATGTTTTAAGCCTGTGACATGCCTTCAGCTCCCCTCCTCCTTCCCAGCACTTTTGTTGCTTTCCTTCTTGCCTTTTCCTCTCTGCCTCTACCATTCCTATCCCCCCATTTCAGCCCTGCTCCAGTGTGCCCAGCTCCAGTGTTTGGTACTCTCCGTGGTTTCCTGCCAAACCAGGTTACACATCAGGTGATAGATGTCTTTAGCCCTGATGTTCCTGCAGCCATGGGCTGGCATGTGCCAGCATTTTTGCGCCCAGTCCTGTATTCCTGCTGGGAGCTGGCACAACTCTCCTGCAGCAATGAGTCCCTCCTCCTCTGTTGTCCCCACACGGCAATCGCAGGGAATTAGGCACCATTCTTGCATGCTTCCCCATCCCTCCCTCCTTTCCTTGTATTTTTCCCTCACTACACCACATTGATTTCTCTCTTGCCCCACATTACACCAACCACGGCAGGTTCCTGGCACCTGCTCCTACCCTGGCGTACATCTGCCCCCTTGGAGGAAGGGCTGCAGCCTCCCCAGAACCAGAAATCCCCACCGGGCAATTCCAGGGCTCTGGATACCAGCATGTCTTGAGACGGACTGCCTGGGGAGAGGGAACCTGGGCAGTGAGGTTGCCATGTACCCAGGGGGAAACTGCTGAGCTGCCAGCAGCCACTGTGGGTCACTGTCCCCCCACACAGGACTGTCATCCATCCATCCATCCATCCATCCATCCATCCATCCATCCATCCATCCATCCATCCATCCATCCATTTGTCCCCATGCTCCTCTCTCCTGTCACCTGCTTCCCCTGCCCACCCCTCTGTCCCAAAAGCATCGCATCTGTCCCCCTGCCCAGGGTGCTGCCCCCTAGACACTGACAGGTTTTTCCCAGCCTCACGATGTGTGACAGCCCTGCACCAACACTCACCTGTCCCTTCCATCACTGACTGTCTGCCAGAGACGACCCAGGATTCCACATCCCCACCACAAGTCCCAGGGCAGACAGCCTTCCCTGTCACTCTCAGGCAGAGACAGGGAGAGGAGAGGATAGCAGGATGTGGGACAGGAGGGACACCATAGTCTGTCTGGGAAAGGATCCCCCTGGCCCAGCCTGCTCCACTCCTGCAGCTCTACATGCACTGGAGTGGTGAAGCAGGGCTGCTGCCTCGGGCTGGCCCCTCTGCCTTCATGGCCATCTCAGCACCCCAAGGGGACACCCAGTAAGTGCACAGGAAGCATGGGAATGCCCATGTCTATAGGGCATTCCAGGACCCTCCAGCATCCTGTGAGGACATGAGCAGCCTGCTCACTTATGGGGAGTCAGTGCTTAACCCTAGTGTTTCTAGGGAAGTGGTAGAGGGTGTCAGTCATCATCCTCCTTCCAAGGGTTGATTTCAGCCCAGTCAGAGTGAGCAAGATCCCAAGAGCATCATAAAACAAGACCAGAAAGGAACTGAGAGAGGTTAAGCATCACCATGGGAAAAGGGGAGCTCACCACAACACTGAGCTTTTACAGCCTGAGCACTTTCCTGCTTCCCTTCCCCCTGCTTATTTGGGGCAATGCCACACCAATGCAACCGGGCTAATTGCAGCATGGAAAACAGCATCAGGACAGTTTTTCCCTGCAAAATGCAGACCCTACCAGGGATGCTGCTGGTGCAGGAAAAGGCTAGGCAGGATGGCATGCAACCTTGGCATCTTTCCCAGCTCTTCATGCCACCAAGGGGAAGGACATGCTGGGCACCACACTGGGATATGCTGCTCCAGGCACTGTCAGATCTGTAGGGAAGTGGCAGTGCAGTCAAAAAAGGGTCTGGCATCTCTCTCTTCCAGCTGTGCCAGCAGGCTGCCAGCTGTACAAGTTTGCTCTCCCCACCTTTTTCCCCAGGGACCTAGTAGGAGAGCACAGTAGCAGATCAGGGGATTTTCCCATCCCCTAAGGAAAAGCACAGGCATCCAGATAACAGCTTTATAGGGGAGGGATCTGGGGAATCCTCCAGATACACACAGAGGAATAATTACAATTTAAATAGGATCCAAACACACATAAGTTAAAGGGCCCTGCAGCCCCCTGCTCCTTCCAGGCACAGTCTGTGTCTGCCAGCAAAGAGACCCCCCACAACACAGCCTGGCCCCTCTCCCCAACTGGCTCCATTCGCCTTTCACAACACAGAGCCAATCTTCCTCTCTGTGGCACTCATCTCGTCCTCCTCCTCTTCCTCGCCCCCCGAGCAAGACGAGTCCGGGCCATAGCTCAGCTCGGCGGTGCTGCAGTGCAGGAAGCCCGAGTCAGGGCTGTGCCCCATGAACTTGGGGCTTTCGGCAGCTTGTCCCTGGGGCTCGCTGGGCAGCAGCTTCTCACAGGTTTTGCTGAGCCCTCGTTGCTTCTCAGCCTCCGCCTGAGCCCCCTGCTCCTTGGCCTTGCGACTCCGCTTCCACTTCATGCGGCGGTTCTGGAACCAGATCTTCACCTGCCAAGGGAAAGCCCTCAGGGGAGAGGATGTACCCTGCCCCATCCTGTCCCCACTCACTCCCTCCCCTTTCCTGCATGGAGGGTTCCCCCAAAACCTCTTCATTGTGGGGCATCCCACGGTGCTACAGGTATGTGCAAAGAGGCTGAGGTTGTCACAGGGAGAGGAATAATGGGGGCTGCAGCCTTCCCCCCATCCAGCCTCCAGCCAAGGATATGCACAGGGACATTTTCGTTTTAGCCCCACAAAAGGACCCCTCCCACAGCATGTTGAGGGATGGGAAGCCTCTGAAAGCCAAGTCGGGGGTGCCAGGTAAAAAGAGGAGCAGTATTTCTGGGGTGCCCTTCACAAGAGAAGAGCCTGGAGCCCAGCAGACAGGTCTCTGCAGGAGATGTGCTGGAAGGGGCACTGATGGGAGCAGGGCTGATGGCATCAGCATTGCCCATGACCTTGACTTCCCCCCATGGCAGCTCCATGGTTCCATGCTCCATCCCCCCAGGGCCAAGGTACCTGTGTCTCAGTGAGCATCAGCGATGTGGCCACCTCAAAACGCTTGGGTCTGGACAGATACTTGTTGAGCTTGAACTGGTTCTCCAGCTCCAGGAGCTGTTGGCTGGTGAATGCTGTGCGGGGCCGACGGCACTTCCCCATCAAGCCAGATTGCGGGGCAGCTGTAGAGCAGACAGTGGGTGGGAGTCAGGAGACAGCAGACTGGTAGGGGGACAACCCCTCAGCAAATCCAGGATGAGGAGGAAGGTGAATGTCTCCATCATCTCCCACCCCAATAATGGCTTTATTGCCTGATAGGAACCAGTGAGATATGTTATCAGGCCTCGTTGTACAACTGGGATCAGTGCTGTGACTGAAATTAATTCTCTTTTTTTATTGCTGGGCCGCACAGGTGGCAGCTCAACGGCCAGGGGCTGCGGCGGGGCTGTCCGTGAGCTCCACTATCTCGCCTGTAGCCCTTGAAGGCAGAGCGGCACTGAATCAGGAGGCAGCAGGAACAAAGGGACCTTTGAGAGTCCAGCACGGGGTGGCTGCCGCACTCTGTTTGATCCTTGCTTATCTCCTCTCCTCTGGCTTTATTGTCCCCCTGGGGTTCAGTGTTTACTGCTTCTCCCAGCACCACAGCAGCAATCAAACCCAGCGGTTTGCAGCTGGGAATAAAGTGCTGGAGCAGCAGGGAGGGGTGTGGGGGAGAATGGGGGGTGATGGTGGTGGTCACTAATGCAAAAGGACCTTGGCACATCCCTGTTGGCACATCTTGGGGAACAAGATGGACCATCCTGGCCCCAAAGGTGTGCCCTGCTTGGCAAGAGCCACTCCAACTCACCCACTTTGCTGGGCATGGGGCACCACTCATGTTATCTCCCCCAGATTCCAGCTTTGATCCCAACCTGCCCATCTCCTGGGGTGTCCACCGAGCCCTTCACAAACACAGTGATGACGCATGAGGCAGGAATTTATGAAAGAAGCATTAACTGATCACAACACAGGTTTGATCCCAAGTACCTGGATCCTGGGTGGGTCAAGCAGGTAGAACACAGGCTGAGATAGGGCTGTGCAAATGCCTCATGGGAGCAGGACAGACACAACCCCTTCTTGTGCCTTGTAGACCCTCAGTGCCAGGAGAGACAGCCTGTGGGACCCACCCCATAGCTGCTGGCCAGGTAAACGAGGGACTGACTGAGCAGAGACACTGTGCCAATGATTCTGGCACACAGGATGCATTACTTTGCATATGAAACATATTCAAGGCTAAAACCGAATGAGAGGTTCAAAAGATTTCCAGGACAAATACAGATGAAAGATGTCTCAGCTCTGCAGAGTTCAGCAGCCATCTGGGCTCTGACTGGCTGTGGATGGTCTGGCTGTACAAATCCTCCATGGAGACATGGGACCAAACAGATCTGCAAAGGCTTCCTCTGGCTAAGGAAAGGAAGTGTTATGGGAACTAGCATCTGCCCAAGCTAACACCCTTGCAATCTCCGTGGGGAGGGGAAGGCCAGAAAGGCATCAGAGAGAACTGGAGGGGGAATTCATTCACTCTGTGTTGGTGGGGGGCACAACACAAAGCAGCCCTGGGCAGTGTCCAGCACCCAAAGACTCTGGCTCTCAGTGAGCCTCCTTTGCTGACAGAGACAGGAGGGTGGCTGGAGCATCTGGAGCCCCAGAGTCCCACCCTGCAACGAGGCTGCACTGTGCAGTTTGGCTGTACCAGGTCAGGGAAGGACCCCTCTGAGTGGCTTCTCTTTCTGAGCATGGTCTGTAGAGAATGTTTTGGAGAAAGAGAAGAGTTTGTGCCCTCTCAGCATCCAGTAATCTGGGAGTTCTGTGCTTCCTGGAGCTGGAGGGTCCAGGGGTGAAGAAATATCATATTCCCAGTCTGAATTCCCCACTCCAAAGCAGAGAGCCCAGGGCTCAGCTCCTAGGGCATTGCATCCTGGCTCCAGGGGAGCACAGAATCCTTCAGATCACCCTGAAAGGCTTCTCTGTGCCTGCTCTAGCAAGGTCATATGTGACCAGACTAAAACCAGATGTGGGAAGAGCAGAGGCACAGAAGTGCCTCACAGAAGAATCTCAATCCTAAAAGCAGTGCAAGTTTGGTCTGCCCAGCTTCAGAGGAGCCTGGAAGGCAGCTGGCTTTAACAACACCCTCTCAAGGGACTCACTTTTCCCCAGGGTAAGCTGCTGAGGACTGCTTGGTTTAGCAGGGAAAAGAAGAATGGAAAGTTTGTCCAAAAGCCAAATAAATCCAAAAAAGATGTGTCCCAAATAGCTACCAATGCAGGGGACTGATTTCTGGAGCATGCCAGCCCAAATTTCTCCTTCTCAGTGTCCAATTCAGTTTCAGTGCAGTGTGTCCACCACAAATATTGTACAGAGCCTGACTTCCTTGGAAACCCATCCTGCCTCCTGCCCCAGTGCTACCCCAACCCTCAAACCCCTCTGTGGTGCTGTCATTAGTTTGAGCCACCACCAGCCTACAGAGGTGTGGCTGGCCACCTGACCTGTGACCTTCTCTGCCAAGACACCCTTCAGCAGCTATTATTATCCATCACCACTGCTCCCCACTGTGACTTGTTCAAGATTTGGCCTCCATACCAGGTGGAGTAAGCCCAAGCCAATACAGCTGACCTTCAGCCACCCACAGCAGCAGGTTTTCATGGACCTGAATGACCAACATCTCTGGCATCGGCTCTGCTGTTACATTTCCCAAAGGGCACTAGTTCCTTTTGTGGAGAGACTATGAGGGAAGAGGGTCTGCAGTTTCTCACTGGGGAAAGAGAAAAGGAAGGAGGTAGAAGTTGGGACTGAGGGTATGAAGTAGGTTCCAGTTTCCCATGGAAAGAGGAAATATTGCCTTGTGGCTGCTGGTAGCTCCAGCCTCTCCTTCCTGCCAGTGTGCTTTGCTAAGCCCCATCCTCCCTGTCCTATGGCAGGCTGCCACAGGGACAAAGAATCCTCCTAAGGAGTGCACAGCAAGAATCCCCCCCAGGGCTTACCTTCTCCCGTTAGTGTCAACCGAGCTATGAACCCATCCCTATCACAATCAGCATCTCATAGGAAGAATTACCCTTTGTGAAGGCTCTCTACCTTATCCGGCTCCTACCAGAAGACCAGTGACCGCCTCAGCATCACACCTTTGCTTGCCAAAGCAATGGGAGGCTCCGCCATCTCCAACACTTCATCCAGGATCAGAACTTGTCTCAACATCCCTTCAGCATGGCAGGGCTTGGACCCCCTGATGGCTGCCTGGCATCTGGCTGCAGTATCAGTAAATAAATTGCTTGGCCTGGGGCCAGGAATGCCCTCTGAGTCTGAGGCCAGAAGCTCTGCAAGGCAGCTGCCTCCTGGATAATTAGATAAAGCTTATAAAGAATTGTTGGTTTATTTGATACAGTTCCGTCTACTTGATAACAAGGGTAATCCTAGGTTGATATTAACTCACTTGTTTTTAATTTGGTTTGTTTAACTATAGTTCACTTAACTTTGTGGTCTGGCAGATAAAGGAGAGGAAATTAACACCCTGAGTGCTTTAGGAGGTGTTTCTCCAGATGTCAGAACTGGAAGGAAGAGAGGTGGTCTCAGCATCAGGGTCATAACCAGAGGCTTTTTCTGACCTGCCAGCAGCCCTGGCCATTATCTGTGGGGCAGCATGTGTAAGGGCATTTGCTACCTCTGCTAGCCCCTTGCTTGCTCCACCATTAAACCTCAATTGCTGCTTGCCAGCTGTTTCCCAGCCCATATTTCTGGCTGACACCAGACCACTGTACACCTGGTGAGCCTTAGAAGGCATTATGTTTTGAACAAGTTTGATAAGACATACCCTGCCTGCTCTCCCAACCCAGCACAGCCCATCTGCAAGCTCTCTGCCATCATGTGCAGGATCTGATCTGGGCTCCAGGCCATCAAGTTAGTGAGTGGGTGATGCAAGAAGTGGTATGCGAGGAAAGCCATCTAAGCACTGGGTGCCTCAGAGAGGATCCTTTGCTCTTCCGGAGAGTCTACAGCTGTATGTCACTGCTCCCCACTCCTACAGCGCTCAGCTGCAGTGGGTTTTGGGTTTCTGCACTTGGCTCCTACCACTGCACTGCATTTCCACACTGACAAACAGGGCAAATAAATCACAGCTCCCAGAAGAACTAATAGGCATGGCACTCCAGTGCCAAATGCTCCCCAAGTGGTTCAGGAGGTGCTCAGAGCCCCAGCATAGGGATCCAGGCTGGGGCAGCGGAACCTGGGCAGGCAGCATTCTTGCTGTTTGCAGCAAGGGCACGCCTGCTCCTGCACCCAGGCCTTCCACAACCGTCTCACTCTGCATTGCAGCAGAGGCAGCGAGACACTGCAGGCGGCTCCGCACAGCAGCTGGCGAGAGAGGCTCGGCACCCATTTGTCTCACAGCAGGAACACTGCTCTGAGCGAGCCCAGCACCCAAGCCCAGGCCAGCTTACTAAGGGTACCAACTGTCTCAGACTGTCTCCCTGGTATCCTACCTCCCCACACACAGGTGATAGCAGGGAGAATGTGTGCAGTGCATGCCCACTGAGCTTGCAGTTCATGGGCTGTCCTGCTGCTTCCCCCACCCTGACTGTCCCTAGGAGATTAAACTAGACCACACTTGCAAAACACATGCACCCAAAGAAGGAATTCATTCCAGAATTTAGTCCTGGAATTCCCTTTAAATAAATCTCAAGGGTGATCTCCCCCTGGAATGATCCATAATATGTCCTAGGAGGCTTTCAGGTTCATCTCTTACAGCCATCTGTACACTGCTCCTGGGAGAGTTAAACATGACTGGCACCAACAGCCTTGACACTTGTACTGAGTCACTCTGGAAACTTCAGGCAGGCAGGTCTGTCCATCTGTCTGTCTAGGCTGGGTGGCGGGACAGGAACTCCCACAAATTACAGGCTGCCCAGGAGCCCTGTGCCAACAATGGGAGGCTCCTGCCCAGCCCACCACCTTCCTTGGAGAGATGAAGGTCTGTAGAGACAGCACATCCTAGGCAGGAGCCCTTTCCTGTCCCTGTCTACCAACACCACTGTCCCTGACCCTACACCATGCCCAGCACACTGGGGCAGTGTGACCCCAGACATAGCCATAACATGCAGCTGGAGCCAGTTACCTACAAGGTAACTACAAGGAGAAGGCATGCTGCAAAGGAATCTGATTTCAGAGCTTCGGTGAGCCCACAAGAGTGAGGGCTGAAGAGACACTTGAGAACTCTAAGGTTACCAATGGACAGAAATAAGGATGTCAAGATGGATGAGGTTCTCTTCTGCACAGCAGGAGAATTGCTGAAGTATTTGACAGGATCCTCTGGAGAGAAAGAATCCCCACTGCAAAGGGTTCCCCAGAACTGGGAACAAACACATTTTAGTAAGGACATGGATTGAGGCTGTGGTCACGCTGTTTTAAAAATTTACAGCTTTGGCAGCTTTTACTGCATCCTTGTTACACCTCCATGTATCTACAGAACCCAGGTAAGTAATGCTTGGCTCAGAAGCTGCTTTTCCTCCCTCTGAGCTTCCATAAGAGCCCTGTTCAGTGTTTTCCACAAGACACATTGACATTCTGGTCCAGTGCATTCTGCAGAGCTCCCTTCACAAGTTGTTCTCATGCCAATAATTTGGGATTTGTTTCCTTTTGGTGAAGTTTTGGATACAACCAGCTGTTCAGCATATCATGCTTTTGAGAGGAATGGGGCTGATGTACAAAAACCTCTACATTATCCCAGCCAGAAGCTGCACTCAGGGCCACAGGATCAGGTGCAGTGGAGCATTCCCACTCTGGTGAAACACAACCCTGTATGAAGCTACCAGGATGCTGAGATACACCAACAGACCCAGACCCTTTAAATATAACATGGCCTCTGCAGAGAAGCAGGAAGATGTTTCACCCCCTAACTAATAAAGATTTCTTTTTTTATTGCCTTAGTAACACGTTTGAAGAGTGCAAATAACCCATAGCACTGGAGGCTTACTCTACACCTATAGATTCACAGATGGACCTTTCCTAAAGTCTAGGGAAAGCCAGGTAAAGGGAGACAGCATGAGGAAAAAAGAGCCTGTTTCACTTTAACATGACCAGGAATAGTCTGAGGTAGGAGTAATAAATGGGATTTTTCAAGTTAATTCTCTATTTTTTTTTGCACTGTTATTTATAGATTATTATTATTATTATTATTATTATTTTGCACATGGGCTTCCAGATTTTTAAGACACTACCTACATTCAGCTAACAAATCTGGATACTCTGGCGGGGCTTTATTAACCAGTCACTCTTGGTTTAATGCTCATCTTTGCACTGACCAGCACAGGGCAGGGTCCAGGTCACACTGCCAGGGGTACCAGTCCCCACCGGGACAAGTTCCTGGAGTCAATTCCGTCCGTGCCCTACAGGACCCTTCACACCCGTGGCCCATCACAGTAGTGCGGGATCCGGTCCCCACCAGGAGGGACTGGGGCAGGGCTGGAGCCGAGCAAGCTGTCGGGCCTCCCGGTTTCCGCAGCTGCCGCCAGCAATGAGCTCACCGGCCCTTCATCCCCACGAGCCGAGCGCGAAGGTAGGCAGGACCCGGGGCGCCGGCCGGTCCCCGCATCCAGCAGGACTCGGGCGGGTTCGTTCCCAGCCGCACCGGGAGGGATTTATTCGTTTCCCGGTACAGGTTTTTGCCATAGTTTCTTTATTTTCGTTTCCTTCCAGCCCCGCAGGAGCCCAACGAGCCCGCGGCGCCGTGCGGGACCAGCAGCCTGGGTAGGCGCGGTTCGGCTCTGCGGCGCGGGCAGCGCTTCTCGGGGCTGTTCCGGAACACCGGGCCGGCGTAAGGCGAGACTTTGCCCTTCGGATCTGTTCCCTAGGGCCTTACAGCCCCTGGAGGCCTCCAGAGGGCGAGTCATGTCCCCCCCCAGCAGTGGGACACCCCACCGCCCTCCTTCCAGTCCTGCCGGGTTGGAAAGCGTGTCTGGGTACAGGAAGAGCCACTCATCGCGGTCAGCCCGGAGGGCTCAATGTCCACGCGGGCTCCCAACCCGAACCACCGGAGGGCCTCGAAGGGGCGGGTTCGGGAAAACTCAGTCCCGGGTTGTCGAAGGGACTTGCACCTTGATGTGCCGGCGGACACCCCAGGGGGCTGGAAGGGCGCAGAGCCGTGTTCCGCCTGACGGGAGGGTCGGTCCCGGGGTCACTCACCATTGAAGTCGGAGAGCCTCGGCATCAGCATCCCGGCTCGGATCCAGTGCTCCAGAGGGAATGAGCCGGCCACAGCCGCCTTCAGGTGCTCTGCGCCGGGCGGCGGCAGGTGCGGGATGCCGGTGTAGGAGAACGCGGGGTGCTGGCCCCCCAGGGTCGGGAGCGGGTACACGGCGGGCGGGTAGAGGGCCGGCAGGGCGCCGAGCCCGGGGCCAGAGAGATGGAGCAAGCCGGGCTTGGGGACGAAGCCGGCCGGGGCGAGGGGTGCTGCGGCCGGGGGCGCCTGCGGTGAGGGGGTGTCGGAGCGCCCGGCGGGGCCGGGGCTCGCCGCGGGGCTCCCGGGG
>WEKY01035438.1:615380-639051 GCA_013390045.1 Picathartes gymnocephalus
CTCCCCCCCGCCCGCCCTCCTCCGGCTTCCTCAGCCCCTGGACAGAGCAATGGGCACACGCCAGGGACTGACCCGGGGGACTCTGCCCCTTCCCCAGCCCCTCCACACCTAGAGGTCTCCCCAGCCTGCAGGACCCACCACCCAGGGCGCTGAGCCCATCATCTCGATCCAGAGCGCCATGGCGGGGAAGCAGGTCTATGGTTGCAGCGACTGGAGGAGATCTGGAGAGACTAGGCAGATTTCAGCACATGTAGGCAAAGCTCTGCTGTGCTCCGGTGCTGCCCTGGCACCATACAGCCCCCAGGCACTTGGAAGGCAGAGTGCTTAGCTGGGAGGGCAGGAGAGGTGCTCACTCATCAGCAGGCTCCTCTGCATCCTGGGCACTGGGGATCACCACCTATGCCCAGCTGTGCTGTTCCCCATTGCATCACAGTCATCCAGGGAGATCACTGGGCCTGAGCTGGACATACACAGGACCACCACCCTCCTTCACCCATATCTGTCCAAGATGCCAACTCAGCAGGTGCATACAGGCACAGGTTACTCATTTGCCTGATCTTACCTTTCCTAGACAAGACACAGCTTAGAGAATGACACCTGGGAAGGATAGAGAGGAAAGCCTTGGCTCGCCTGGGAACGGTGGGTAAGCAGGAGCAGAGCTGGCCCAGATCCCCTGGCACTGGCCTTCAGGGAGAGGCAAAGTGCATATGAGTGCTTTACGGATCTCTGCCATTAAGGGTCTGCACCTGTGTGCCTCTGGTTCCCACTTTTTTGTGTCCCTCTGACACAGTGACACAAGCTTCTGCTTTTTAGTGCCCTATAGTGGGTCCTGCTCTTTGGAAGGGAAGTAAGACAGCTGCTATTGCCCTGCCTAAATGTAATAATGACTAAAGGATATTCCTGCCCCTATATTTCTTCTCCCTTCAGCATTTCCAGCACTGCTCTATTCCCTGAGCAAGAGATGGGTCCACCCCACTCAATCCTGTGTGCCACAGAGGCTGCAAGCATATGCCCAGAGAGGAGAAAGGCAGGGGCATACAGGGCCTTCCTCAACCTTCTGTGCTTTCTCTGCTCAGTAACACCAGGAAGTTGTCTTCTCAGCACCAGTAGAGTCTGGTATGTTGCCTGCTGATCTCCCTGCACACGCATCACCCTGCTGAAGGGAGCTGCAAAGGTCTCATGTGTGCAACAACTTCCTCCTTCCATTGCCTGAGCCCAGCACCAAACAGCTTCACTGTGAGAAGACACACAATATCCCTTTTCCAGAGGCCTCCCTGGGAGACAGAAGGGCAAGAATTAGCCCCATGGAAAGCTCAGAGCTGGATTTGCTCAGAAAGGGATTTGGGGTGGATGTCACCCCACAGTGATACACTTGACTTGGCCAGAAGGTATTGAGGGTGGAACAGTGTTCCTTTCCACCTCAGCTCAGCTGTGCCTGCTGCTCCAATCTCTCTGCCATCAGAGAGGCTGTAGGGCTCCCCTCTTCTGCCCCCAGTCCATCCCCCTCTGCTTTCCCAGGACACAAACCAATGTCCCTACAAGCAAAAGCATACCAAGCACTTTCTCTCTCCCCTCATGTGAATTGCCAGCACAGCCAAGCAGCAGGCATAGATGGGACAAGGCTTGGGGAGAAATGGAGCAGACTGACTCCCAGGCACAGGGGGAAACTACAAGAAATATCCAGGGAACAGAGAGCACAGTGAAGGTAGGACAACTCTTCTGCTGCAGATCAATAGCCTATATGGCAAGAGGGGAGCTACCACGTCCTTACCTGAGCCCTCAGGACTGACTTCAAGGATTGCGATGGTATGTTAGCTCTGTACAGGGAATGTGCCTTGAGACCTGGAGCAGAGACTGGGTCACAACAGAGAAATCACCACTTCAATCACTACCACGGGGTACAGACCGGCAGGCAGACAGCCCAGGAAAGCTCAGGTAACTCCTGGAGAGCCCTGAGACCATTTGTGACTGTATCCGGTGTAGCTCAGGCAGTGGCAGCAGGGTTTGAATGAGGGGTCTGGGTCATAGCTCTGAGTCACAGCCTTATTGTCCTCATGGAAGTCCTCTGCACTACCCAAGGAGGTTTTCCAAAGACAAGCAACTCCCCCAAGGATCAGCAGCTCACTCTAGTGCCCAATTCACTGATGCCAGGGTGATGCAAGTACAACCAGCCAAGCTGCAGCCTTTGAATTGCACAAGCAAGAAATCTGTGCTGAAAGAGCCATAAAATCTGGCTTATTTCTTTATTCGGAAATACCTGAATAAAGAAATCTAGGCAAATCGTGGAAGGATGATGCGTGGAGACACTTGGACCAGACCCTGAGACCCTGCAAGAGGATTGTCCAGGACCAGAGCAGCTGGCACACAGCCCATGCCATGCAGGGCAGAGAGATGGAGTCCAGGGTTGTGTGCAGAAGAGCTGGGCTGGGTGGTGGACAGCAGAAGGGGCAGGATGCAAGGCAGTGATAGATGCCAGGGTGCTGATGAGTTCACAGTCTTCAGGGTCGTTAATCAGATCAGAGCTGGATTAAGGTGTCCGAGGTCTGATTAGCTTCATTTCCCGCCTCAGGAAGGAGGGAACTCTCCCATCCATCAGGTTCTCCAGTGACAGCTCACCTGGTTGCTGACTAAATCAGAGGACTGTAATAAGTGAATGTGACAGTGGCCTGGCCCCTCACCTCTGCCCAGCATCCTTCCTCCACAGGAGGGTCTAAGGCAACCCTGAACATCAGCCACAGGTGGCAGACCCCAAGATACCAGCCAGAGAAAGAGCTCATTCCCCCACTTTGAGGGTTCAGGGCACTATGGACAAAAGCTCTCCCAGAAAACCACCCCAGTTCAGGATGAGGTGGAGTTTAAGGGGAGGTGTTCCCAGTCAGCATCATATTGCTCCCAGTCCCCCCATAGCTCCCCTGTGATGAAACCCACCCCATCAACATCTCAATTTGTCCCCTGCCTGATACACCGCATGTTCAGTGTGCCCTAAAGGTATCACCACGTTTAACCACTTAGACTATTTCTGTCCAGAAAACGCAGGCCAGCGAGATGTCCACGCTGCCCAGGCAGCAGTGAAGTTCCTCAGCTCCCTCACCTCTCTGGGGCAGACTCCAATCACAGCATTCCACGCTGGGCAGTGGACATCACCAGGAGTGTTCACACAGCCCAGAGCTTCCTGGGGTTCTTTCATTTTGGTATTTTGGAGGTAATTTTCTGGATGTGACTGAGCTGGACATTCAGAGCTCAGTCCTCCTTCAGTCACCTGAAAGGAGCAGTCACAGCAGCACCCCTGCAGGTACACATAAGCCTTAAAAGGTCTTTTTACTGCTGATGGGAAGGCATGCAGCTAGATAACTGGAGCTCTTTACTGTGTCCATAGCCTCTAATGAATTTACTCCATTGTGACTCCCATCCATGTAAGGTCAAGCACCAGAAGTAAAACTAGAATGGCAAACCTCCACACGACCACCAAAGACACCCAGGTCTGGTGTACACAAGTTTTTGGCAGCTCTGGGGTCCCACAGCACTACCAACAGCATTTCACATACTTCCCCAATTTGTTGCCAGCAGTACCTGAGCCCTCAGAAACCAGCCATGGGGATCACAGGTAGTATTTGGGAGCACAGTTCAGTTTTACAGCCTCACTACTTCCTCAGTATCACCTTGGGAAGCAACGTCATGTCCCTCAGCAAATCCAACTGCCCCAAGATCAAAGCCAAGGGTGCCGAGGAAAATCCATACCCTGATAAAAAAATTCCCTACTGGGACCAGATCCATTTTCCCAGGAACAAGTCTTCATCCCAGACACACATATGACATGACCCATGCTGGGGTGTCTTGATTTTCACCTAACCTTTCATTTTGGCCTTTCCTAGATGAATAATTTAGCACCAGGTCCTTCTATCAGCTTTGGGTCACCTCCTGCCTTGAGTCAATAGAAGTTACCTTTGACACAGAGACTTTGCAGGAATCAGTGCTTAGCCCATCCCAGAGAGGTGACAGAAACCCTGATTTCTAAGCAGGCCATTTAGGCTTTTAAGTGTTGAAAGAGCTCCCTGTCTCCAGGATGGCTGTACCTGTTTGCTAAGCATTAACTACTCACCAGGTCACAGCCCCCAGAGCTTTCCACCTTTAGAAACTACTTCTCTGTCAGAAACCCTCAGTGTGTCAACCTTATTTAAAGCATCCCTGAGGAAGCAGAGATCTCGCTGCTCTGGAGCTGGTGCTTCAGGTCATCTTGCACCATTCCAAAGTCTGTAGCCAGCTAGTGGAGAAATACAGCCTGGAGTCACAACTAATGCTGGAGACAGGATAAGCCTATCTCAAGCATTAGAGGAGACTCCAGCTGTAAGCTTGCTCAGAAGGGTTTTTCTATCTCTTCCCCCATGAGAGAGGCTGTAGAAGCATCCTGCTTTCATCCCTGAGCAGGCTGAGGCCCTAGTAAAAAATGCTGGGTGCAAGAGCCCCTTTTTGGGGTGTCCCAGGTTTTGTGGGAGCCCTGACTGTTGCCCGCAGCAGGATGCTGCCCTTCCCCTGCCCCTTACAGCCAAGCCACCCGCTATCTCCAGAGTCTGGGAAGCCACAGGAGGCTGGTGGGGAAGGTAAATAAACTGCCAGCCCAGCGATGATTTGTGGCTGAATGAACAGCTGAAGTCACCTGTGAGTGGCTTGGGGCCATTAACCAACCAGATAATAGGTCTTAATCAGCCCTGCAGTAGTGGGAGCTGAGTCTACCTTGTGTCAGATCTGGCACAGCCAGCTCCAAGGTCCCAGGTTGCTTGGGGGCTGTCCCCTCTGCAGAAACATTGGTAGAGGCATCCACATGGTGCCATGGGAGCAGAGCAGCTGTCCGCAAAAATGCTCATAGGGCTTCTCATCAGTCTTTAGGGGACTCCCCGTGCTCTGATGGTGACAGCGGACAAGTCAATGAAGCCACCTCCCTGCCTGCTTCCAAGGACCTGTGCTCAGTCACTGCCTTGCTCTGGCCCTGCCTGGATTCCCTCTGATCCTGCTGGCCTGATCCTACCCACCTCAGAGACTTCCAAGCCAGCCACAGGCTCCTGAGGGTTTCTTCATCCTGGCACATCAGCTGCTCAGTCCAACAGGTGGGAATCTGTCCTGGAACGCAGAAATCCCCGTGCCTCCATCCCCCTGCCCACCGTACCCAACCTCCACCCTCCCTCTGCACAGAGCCCCTGTACCAGCCCCCAGCGTAGGAGTTAACAGGCAAAGCAAACACGGCTCAGTCCCTCCCAGACAGGCCTCCTGCAGGGATTTCTGGGCAGCTGTTTATTTAGCCAAGCAATTCCCCAAATAAGCAGCCTCATCTCTGATGGGACATGGCAAGGCTGAGCAGAAAAATGTGTTAACAGCTCAGGAGCAGGGGAATAGCAAACCAGCACAGGAAGGCTGGCAGGGCAGGGAGGGTGCCTGCCCCAGCAGAAACAGCCAGGGCAGCTCTGGAGTGTCATGCCTGACCCCACCACACTGCCGAGGGCTGGGGCACCAGCATCCCTCAGGATCAGCCACAGGGCTGCAGGGGATGCCCCAGGGCTGTTAGGTTCCTGGGAGTCAGCAATGCACTGCAAAAGTTCTCAAGTGTGGTGACAGAGGGCTCGTCCCCTTGTAAACACATGGGAATGGAGTGACAGGGACACATGGGGATGGAGTGACACATCCACACATGGATGGGAGTGACAGGGACACAGTCAGCTTGGATCTATTCCTTACAAAGACTCAGAGTACAACCACTACATTTCCAATCCTGTTAGCTCCTGACCACTCTGGAACATCTGATCCTGAAACACCATGAGCCCACAGCATCCACAAAGAGATCTCCTCCATCCCACTTGCCCCCAAACAATGGAGCAGCACCTTGGCTCATCCTCAGTGTCTGTCCTCACCCCAGGCCTTGTCTTTTGCAGGGAGAGGCTAAACAAGCCAGCATGTTCCATAGCTCAGCATCATCCACGGAAGTGACTGAACACACAGTGTGCCTCCTGCTACTTCCCCACACCCGCACTCCCACAGCCTGGCACAGCACTCCAGTACATTGTGTCCAGTGTCACATCTCTGGCACAGCCAGGCTCACCTTCCCCCTGCCACCACTGTTGCTGGCCACACAGGGGGATCCCCCAGCTCTGATTTTTCCTGTCACCTCCACAGTCTTCTGTTTTGGCTTCACTGTGTCTTGTCCCAAAGCCAGAGCTGCTGCCTGTGGGGGGACAGAGCCAGGTTTGGGCTCTGGGCATGAAGGAGTGAGGGGGAGAAACACCCTCACACACCACTTCACCCCACAAACACAGCCTCACCTCTTCCCTGTTAATGGCCTTTCCATGGAGTCAGCACCTAACCTGCTCCCGGGGATGACAGCATAAATCAGCCGCTCCTCCCAGGACCTTGGGCTCTAATTAATGTCAGCTCATTAACAAGATAACGGCCATTTATTACCTTGTCTCCCTGGCTGCTGATTAACCCTTTCCCAAGGTGGGGGCAGGGGATGGTGATGCCATGGGACAGGAATGGTGGGAGAGGGTGACGTCTCTGCAGTGAGACCCAGGGACACCAGAGAGGCAGGTAGATAAAGGCATAGGCAAGCAGGACTGTAGAACAGCCTGAATGAGGAGCAGATGGGAAAAGGGGGAGCATCTTTCCCTGGAAGCATGGCAAGGGCTCACAGGGTAAAAGCCTTGAAGGAACTGCCAAGAGTCGTAGGCTCTCCCTGGATTGTTGCCATCACCCCTAGCACATCCCTGTGCCTCAATGTCCCCAAGTGTCCCTACTCCAGCCCACGGGGGACAGTGTGGATGAGACCTAGAGCTCAGCACAAAGGCCCTGCACAACTCTGGTCCTCAGCCCCTATTTTGATAAGGTGTCTCACAGACCCACAGGCAGTGGGAAGCCACCAGTGTGTCCATCCCCACCTCCAGTCGAAAGCAGCCCCAGCTTCATTTTCCCGGGTACTGTCCATGCCACAGAGCCACGGGGCAGGATAACCAGTCCTGGGGTAAGAGGAAGCCTTTGACATGCCCTTGACCAAGGCCTGGGTATGGAGGAGCAAAGGGGCTGGGGAGGGCATGGTGCCCCCGCCCAGCAGTCCAGCAGCAGGCTGGGAGGGCTAATGCTCTCCATACATCAATCACGCTGCTCGGCGGCTCCCTATTAGCGGGAGCACTGGCTGCTTAATTAGGCTGAGGGCTTCAGCTCGTTAAGCTGACACCTTCGTTGTGAGAGTGAGACATGGGGGCAAGCAAGGTGCCTCTTATTTATTTTCTTCTTTCCCAGGGAATATATTAAACAAATTAAATTCCTGGAGTGTTGGGTCAGCACAGCCGGCTCTGTGCCTGTCCCAGCTCCACCTAGCTCAGCCGTGGGGAGGGGACTGTGCTGCCCAGCCTGCAGCAAACCCGGGCAGTGCTGCAGGACCCTGGCTCTGTCGTGCCTCCCCAGCTCCCTGCAGTAAGACACAGCCCCCCTAATCCCCCTGTTTCGCTCCCTGGACTGTGCTTCACTCCTGACTGCTTGGCAGTGCTGAGGATGGTTGGGAGGGCAGATCTTGCAGGAAATGCAGTCCACGATTTCATACAGAGAGTCCCCCAGGAACCCACCTGCTGTCCCTGAATGGGCTTCCTTGTCCCCACAGGGAGTGGAGCTGTGATACAGCCCTGGCTGCTTTCACGGCAGCTTGTAATGCTCCCTGCTCCACAGAGAGACAGGCTGATTTCAGCCACAGCACCAAGACTTCTTTTCACTCTGGTACTGGGGACATCTGGGCTAGTGGCAGGTTGACACTGGAAGGTCTCTCTGCAAGAGGGAGAACTAGGAGGGAGTGCACTTGTTCTCTGTAAAACAAGTCTCCATCACAGGACTGCATGAGCTGGGCATTTAGAAAAAAATACTGTGCATCCCAAGAACAACTTTATGCCACAAGCATTAACCTCATTGGTGTTGGCCTTAAATTATACAAAGACCTGAGACCAAGAGCTTTTGCTGAAGCAAGCCCCTACACTGGGCCCTTTGTCTGCTTCAGCATCAGTCAGCCCTTCACAGTCAAGTGCTGGCCCTGCTCAAATTCCATGAGGGTTGGGATGCTGTTTCCTTGCTGCTGGGCTGCTCTGCTCCACCCCAGCACCGGCTGTGTTTCAGCCCTGCTCCAGGTCTAGTTAGGTGACAGGGATGGATGGAAAACTCACAGCAAATTAGTCATTAGTCCCTGGAGTTGTTTATTTATTGACCATTTGCAACTCTTCCCTCCATCACCACCTTTTCCCTCCCTGTTTTTCTGGCAAAGTCAGTGGCAGCCTGTCCAGCTCCTCTGTCCCACCCCATCCCGACTTGTCATCCCCGTCTCTTACATCGGTCCCTTCTACCTAACCTCAGCCCTTCAAGTGCCTCTTCATTTCAGGAATGGACCCACCTTTTGCCGGTGGAAGGGTGACTCCCTGGAGGTTAGTGAAGAATTAGAAATAATTTAATTTACCTCCCTGTTCGGGTGCTTTGATGAGCTGAAAGGCCCCTTGTCAGGAAATGAATCCATCTTCCTCCAGCCTTACATCAAATTTCATTCACTAATTAGAAACTCCTGCCCTAGACCATGCTGCCCCCACCCCGGCCACCCCTTCTCCCCACCAGCACCATTATGAAAATAAATTGTTCCATTAGCTGCATTGTTGTGGCTGTGGGGCCCAGCGCTGGGAGTTATTAGAGCAGGAGGGAGGGCGTTGGATTAAGACAAATGATTTATTACGGAAAACAACCCTGATTAGATTCTTACTCGTCCCCAGCGTGTGGGCACATACTCGCACAGCCCCATCCCGATGTCCCCCGTGGCACCACACAGCCGCTCATGGAAGTCAGTGCTGGATGGTGGTGGCATTTCTCCTGGGGCTGTATCCTGCTGACAGCTCTCACAGCGCTGGGAGCCCCCCACCTCGTACTGGGACACAAGGTAGCAATTGATGCCGGCTGCCCCCTGCTTTGTCCCAAGCTGCCCCTGCCTGTCTCCCTCTCACTTGTTTGGAGGGCGGTGACCACTGGCGTCACCCCCAGCTCTGCCAATTCTGCAGCAGGGACCCACTGTGGGCACTGTGTCCTGGTGACTGGGGAGGGGGTAAGGGAAGGGAAAGGCTTTGACATGTTAGCTCTATACCCCATACTGTGGGAGCGGGAGCTAAGGGTGCCCCACCAGCCAGGAGGTTTGGCAGGGTTCACCTTGTGTGGTGGCAGAGCTTGTCGGACCCCTCCATGGGTACAGAGTACTCTCTGCACCTGGCAGATGTGGGGTGGGCATGGCTGTAGGGGTGTGTATGGCTGCAGAGGTGGGCACTGCCACGGGATGCCCATGTCCTGTTGTCCTCACAGTGCCCTGCTATAGGCCTAGTGCATGTACCCCTCAGCTTGTTTCTGGAGGGGACAGAGATCAGGGACACAGGGACATCTGAGTGCTCCTGGGATATAAAGGACGCAAGCTGGAAAGAGAGTAGTCTGTGGCACTGGATGGCGATTCTGAGAGCTGGTGGGTGTCCAGTGCAGTGGTGGGCAGGTGTCTGTCCAGGGGATAAAGGTATGTGTAGGGGGGGATGCATGCATCTGTCTGTCTGTCTGCGGTGTTCATACAGGCACAGCAGGCTCTGTTTGACTCCCAGAGGTTGTTGCCTGCTAAAACACCTCCATCCCTGCCGGGAGAAGCTGCCAGGTGCAGGCAGAGGGGCTCTGCAGCACCTGTAGTGGGGGGATGTTCCCAGCGTTGCTGTCACACAGGTGCCACGGTTGAGAAAGGGGCAAGAGGTGAGGGGCTCGGAACGGAGGGAGACGTGGAGGAGTTCGGGGTGCAGGATGGGCTCAGCAGCACACACCATGCAGCCCCCCGGGGCCCTGTGGGCTCGGGGACAGTGTTTTGGGACACCTTCCTCCCCTCATAATAGCGCTGCAGCGAGTGGGGTCCTGCCCCTGCTCCCGGAACAGCAGCACTCCGAAAAGCCATCAAGTTTAATTACGCTAATGCAAGTGAGAGCGGGAGGAAGGTACCAGCTCCCCCTGCGGGCACCTGCCAGCGGGCAGCGTGCGGAGCTGAGCTGGGCTGGGCAGCTGCTCCTGGGATTTTTGGCGGGCAGCCGTGGGTTGGTCAGCCCCCGCTGGGAGGAGGGTCCCTGCAACCTGCTGTACAGCTATCCGCAGGCACAGATATTTTGGGGTGACGCCCCCCCGCCCCCCAGTCATGTCACAGCCCGGGCCATGGGGACCTGATTGGACCCAGAGCTCAGGGACGATGGGGACAATACCACCACCGTGCCCGGAGACGCTGCCCCTCTGCAGGGCAGGTTTGGAGACCGGTAGGATCCCACCCTGCTGTCGTCCTCGTGCCACTCAAAACTGCCACAAACAGCCGATTATTTCAAGAGGCTCCGCTCCCACTCCCCAAGCCCCAGTGGTCCCTTGCCACTCCGTTGCCGGGACCCCAGCATCCAGCGGGCCAGCCGGGAGCCGGGAGCGAGCTTGGCTGGCGCTGCCACGGCAGAAGGCCGTGAGGCGAGGGACAGACGGGAGAGGCGGGGACGGGGACCATGTCCTCCCTTGTTAACATCGCCGGACCCTGTAGCCTTTTCAAGGCTCTGAATAGGGGGTGGTACCTCTCCTGCTGAATTAGAGGCCGGGGGTTGTTGGAGCTGGTTTAACATGCTTAGACAGGGTTGGAAGGATGGGGAAGGGGGGATGTGCTACCCCAGATGGGAACATGTGGGGGGTGTCTCCTGTCGCCACATGCCCTTCCTCTCCCACCCACCATTTATATGGTAATGAGGACAAATTGATGGAGAAACATCCATTGTGGGACCCTCCAGCCCGGCCCTTCTGCCGGCCACCCACCAGCATTGCCATCCATCACCGCCCAGCTGGGACCCTGCTGGGACCACCTCCCGCCTGGCGCTGGCACGCTGGGAGACGGGACTGCTCCACGTGCCCAGGGGCAGTGGGGCAGCTCCCAGGCTGTGCTGGTTCTCCTGGGGCTGAGTGACATCCAGACAAGGAGGAGATCCCTGTAAGTCCTGTCTGTCAGCTGGACATAATTTTGTCCTCAACATTCTTTTTGTGTGGGGTTATGGAGCTGTGGGGGAGTTAATGGAGCTTCAGAAAGACACCAGCATCTTACATATGGATGTTTTCCCTTCCTCTCCCTGCCCTAAAGCCAGATCAGAGCCAGGCCCTCCCTGCTTTCCCTGCCTCCATTCCGAAGCAGCTGCCATATACCCTGCAGCATCCTCCTAATGGGGCAAAGAATTCTTCCTCCACACTCACCGATTCCCTAAAAACCTGGACCTGATCTCCCACATAGGGCATCCCAAAGAGCATATCCTCTCCTTACGCATCCTCTGCCTCTGGCTCCCCCTGCCTGCGACAACAGCCTGATTGAAATTTCACTCCATAAAGCACTTCTCGAAAGACTGACCCCGTGGCCCCCTCGGGGATCAATTTGTCCTTCTCTGTAATAAGAACCTAATTAAATTAGCTCTGCGCCTTGCAGAGCCCTTAAATTAGCCCGGTGATGAGGGCCCTCGCTGACAGCCTGCTGCCGAATTGCTTCACACTTGCCATGCTGTGGGGTCCAGAGAAAACCTCCGGGAAATCCTAATCCCAGCATGGCTCAGGAAATCATGGCAGGGCAGCGTGGAGATGGGGCAGGATGTGTACAGAGAGGTGTGTGGGTGGAACAGGTATGGGGAGGTTGTGTGGGGTGCTGGCTGGTGGACTTTCTGCTGGCATGGGGATAGGGTAGAAGGGGGAGAGGGCTGACATGGGGTGAGGGACAGCACTGACTAACACTAGTGACACTGGAAAACTGTCTACAGGATACAGGCTCCATCTTCTGCGTTAGTGGGTGTTGTGGTGATTGGGGGTGGTACAGAAGGATGGGCAGGCACTGAAGTGGTGAGCCCAGACTGGGATGGAGAGGTATCCCCGGCAGTCCCATGACAGCTGTCCCTGCTGCATCCTGCCCCACCTGCCCTAGTTTCCAGGTGGCTCTAATGACAGTTTGGACCCGTGTGGACTGGGTCAATCCCACAGCCTCCAGCAGCCCACCTCCCTGGGGAAGGGATGAAGTAGGGAGGAGAGAGATGTCATCCTTCCTGGTGGAGGGCACTGGGGTGACCAAACCTTGCTCCTAGAGAAGCACAAGACCAAGGGGCACCCCCGATCCCTGCCTGCCCTCCCTACACCAGAGTTCAGAGCTCCCGCAGGGGAGACAATGGATTTATTGGGCTGTGTCCCCAACCAGGAGAGGTACATCCAGTGAAGAGACAAAAATACACCTGCCATCGGTCACGCTCACGCTCTCTCTCTTCATCCTGGACAACAATCACCATAAAAGCTGTGCTTTAAAATAATCTTTAAATAATTTCTGCTTTTTGTTTAAAAAAAAAAAATCACACCCCCTCCCCCCCCCACAACCAAACGATTTCCCACTCCCGCCCCGCACTTCCGTCTCACCCTGCACGCGCCCACGCTGCCTCCCATCTATGGTACATATAAAGAGCAGATAAATAAATAAAGACGCGTGATGCTACAGGGGGGACACGGCTCATAGCCTCCCTCAGCCCCCTCCCCTCCCCTTATGTGGAGCTAGGGGAGGCTGGGGCTCTAGCTAGGATTTGGAGTGGGGGAAAGGGCTGCAGCTCTGATGGGACTCTCCCCAGGCCCCAGGAGTGGGTGAGCAGCAATGAATTACCCTGAGGGTTTGGGGTACTGGGGACTTGGGGAGGTCAGGCCAGCCAGGGTCTGAAGCTTGAGGAGTGTTTTTAGCTTTGAGGTGCGGAAAGGCTTTTGGGCTGAGCCAGTTCAAGGCCAGATGCTGGGAAGGTTTTGTCCTCTGCCTCTTTCTTCAGGGTCCAGCAGGCTGGGGGTTGGAGCCCTGACTCTCCCCACCCCTGCTCCTACAAGTGTGTCTATGTGTGGCTGGCATTTGCACTCTTCTGCCCATGTGTCTGACTCCACAGCCCCTCTTTCCAGCCAGAGCACCCCACGCTGTCACAGCAGCCCCACAGGATGCCCAGCTGGGTGGCTCTGGTGCTGGCTTTGGGCAGAACTCGGCACCTCACTCCCCAGTCTGTCACTCCAGTGGCACTTGTGTCACCAAGCCGGAGGTCTCATGCCAGAGCTGTGTCAGACCCCCCCCACCCCTGCTTGTTTTGGGTGCCTCCAGCACTTGGGCTAAGGACAAGGCACAGTCCCAGTACCTGGGTCACCCTCCTCCTAGCTGCCATGTCCCAGGGGTGGAAATAGCATTGCCTGCCTTCCCACCCAGGCTGCCTAGCAAAGGGCCCTGGGGCCCTCTCTCAAAACTTTCCCACTGGGTGCAGACAGGCTGGGAGCCCCGGTGGAGCAGCCAGGGCTCTCTCCTCTTCCCCCTCCCACTCGTCTATCAGACTTCCATCAGCTAATTTGGCACACGCACACACACATTGCACACACACACACACACACATAGCAGCATGTGGATCCAGCCGGGGGCACCCCCCTGTCCCGGGGGAAATCTCTTCATGCCTCCCTCCTGTCCCCAGGAACAGGAGGTGAGGAGGGGGTGGTGAGCACGGAGGAGGCACACCATGGAGCTTCGATGTCCCCCAACCAGGAGGTGGCTGTACCCCAAGCAGGCAGGGCTGGAGGCAGCTCCCCATGGGGACCCAGATTTGGGAGGGGGTGCTGGCCCCCAGTGAGTCACCCTGCAGCCACCACCTCCACCAGCTGTGCTGGCTGGGGCTGCGCTGCACCCTCAGCTCTCCGCCTGGGATATCCCCAGTGGGTGGAAGCTGTCAGGGGGCAGGAGCAGCCTGCCCAGGTGGTAGAGCAGCCCTGAGTACCAGTGCACACCATCCCCCTGCACCCCTGGCCACCCCACCAGGCTGTGGTAGAGCCGGAGTGGCCAGAAGGCCAGCTGTGCCAGCTGTTGCTCCTGCACCAGAGCAAAGCACGAGGCCACCACGCCATCCACCACCAGCGTCCCATGGCGTGTCAGCGGGGCATAGGCTCCCACATCTCTCCGGCCCCACACCCGCACCACTTCGGCAGGCTGCAAGCTGCCCCCCCCAGCCACCACCAGCACGAAATGTCCCGAGCGCACAAGGCTGGCAAAGATGGGGCGGAAGTGGGCGGTGGGCACCGAAGCGTTCTCTGCCACAAAGAGCAGGTGGGTGGGCGTCAGGACCAGGCGCCGGGGTGGCTCCTGTGTCTCGATGATGTGGAAGGTGGTGAGGGCACGGGGCTCCTTGTCCAGGAAAGTCAAGAAGTCACTGTAGGTGGGCCTGCCCGCCCCGTCCATTGCCAGCACTCGCTGGCCCGGGCGCAGTGACCACAGTGGCGTCTGGGCACCGTCCTCCAGCGTTGCCAGTGCCCACCCGGGAAAGCAGCCCCCCGTCTTCGCAGCGGCCGAGTGCTCTGCGCAGGGAGAGAGAGGACAGGAGGATTACCCGTTAGCCAGGCACCTTTCCACTGTGCATTGACACCTTCCCAGTCTGCCCAGCTTTGCCCACCCTGGCATCACCAATGTGAGCTGGTACCCTACACACCCCCAGCCACCAATCTCCCCTAGGCACCTCATCCCTCAGTGACCATGTCACTTGAGGTGGCACCTGGGGACTCCAGCATGGTCCCAGGGCATTGAGCCTGCTATACAGAGCCAGGTTCCAAGCCCCAAAACAGGCAGGGGGAGAGGGACACAACCACAGCCTGAAAACACTACCAGGGGGCACCTGAAGCTTGAAAAAGCAGAGGCAGAACCCTGAGCTGGTGGCAGGCTAAGGAGCAGAGTGCCTGGTCTCACTCTGCATACTCTCACAGCATCCCTGTTCCCTGCAGTGCTGGTCCTGGGTACTGCTTGGGAGGATGCTGCAAGGAACAGTGCAGGATGCAGCACCCTTTCCCAGCACTGCAGCACCCCTCCACCCCATGCAGCAGTCCTGCTCCCTTCTCCCACCTGCTCACCCCTGCACCACTGATGCCAGCCAGCTCCTGCTTCTCTGGGTTATAGGGTGTTGTCACAACCTGTGGCCATCATCGTGCAAAAGCCACCAGCCTCCTGGGTAGGGCTTCTCTAGTGATTGCCACAGGGTAAAGGACCCAAACTCTCTGGGGATTGCCTCCTGGGATGGTGATACAAGGGTTCTACCCCTCCCCAGATGAAAAAATGCAACAACTCACCAAGCATCACCAGGGGCCCATTCTGGCACTTAGCAGGGGAACCCTGGCTTCCCAAGGAATGGTGGTTAGCTACCCCTGCAGCAGTGTTTCCCCAAGTCCCAGCAACTCCCATCTTAGTGTCTATATGATACCCTCCCACCATCTGCCAGTGGCATCTCACCTTAGGGTCCTGCTCCTAGCCCTGCACAGTTCCATCCTTGAGCTCTAAGCCTCCTCCTAGGGTCCTCTCCCAGCTCCCTCATCTAATCCCTGATTGTCCCCACCCAGACGGCACTGCCCCCATCACTCCCCAGGTGTGGGCAGAGCCAAATCCCAGCCCCCAGGCCCATGAAGAGAGGCATCCATCTCTGGGACAGAATCCTTTTATTGCTCAGATGAGGTGGAGTGTCTGCCCTGTCCTTGGCCCAGAAGCCACATCCCAAATCCTGCACTCTGCATCCCTTGACAGGCAGCAGAGCCATGGGGAAGGGTTGCAGGAGAGTGAGAGGGGTGCCTGGCAGAAGTGAACAGCATAGGTGCTGGGCATGGAAGGGTAGATGTGTGCAGGGAAGGACTCGAGGAGACACAATACATACAACAGGCCATGTGGCCATCCATACAAAAATAAAAGCCATTTACTAAGAGGCAGGGGCAGCCCGGCTGCCCTCTGTACACAGTTCTGAGGGGATCAGGATGTGTACCCCACAGCCTCCATCACGCAATCTTGGGTTGCCCATGGCCTTGGGGATAAATATGAAGGACCCAGAGCCTGAGGAGCTGCTGCAGAGTGAGGGGAATATGATCAGCCTCTAGAAGCCCTCCAGGGAGGGCCTCAGGGCCCCAGTCTGCTGCTTGGGTTATGGCATCCCTCTTCGATTGGTCCAACGGGAGCATCCCAGGATTCAAGAGCCTCTGCCTTTCTCGAGGGGCACAGCCCCACTCCTCTGGCCAGCCTTATGGCTGTGGGGTCATGGTCCTTGCTTCAGAGCCTGGCCCCACTCCTCCTGCCAGCCCCACAGGGTTCCCCGGGGCACGGGAGTCCTGGTCCTCCGGCCACGTTTTGTCCCTCTTCTTTGGGGGTGCATCACTCCCTCTCTGCGGCGCGATGGCCCCACTTCCATCGCTGGCCGGCGTTGTGCCCGTCCTGGCATCAGCACGGGGAGCGGGTCAGCGCGGGGGGCCAGGCTGGCGTCTGGGGGTGTCGAGCCGCTGGCTGCGGGCTAGGGCAGTAGGACAGGCACAGTGCGGTGGGAACTGAGCCCGGGGACGACAGACGCGGGGCAGCACAGCCACACCGGCCCCGGCACCGCCGTGCACGGTGTGTGGCACACGGGTGTGCGGGCACGGGTGTTGGCGTGTGTGTGCCGGCACGGCTCTCTGTGCCTGCGTGTGCGAGGGCTCCGCGTGCAGACACGGCCCTGCTGCACGGGTGCGTGTGCCAGCAGCCGCCGGGCTGCCTCCGTGTCCACGCAAGCCCACGCACAGGCAGAGCGGTCCCCAGACTGTCGCGACACGGGCACAGCACGGCCGCTCCCGGCGGTGGCGGTGCCGTGCGCGGGGCGCTGCTGCCCTCTGCAGCCCGCAGCCAGCGCGGCCGCGCCGGCGGGAGCCGCATCCTGGCCAGGGCTGCTCCTCCCGGGCTGCGGAGGGGCTTGCATCCCACGCAATCCCCTCCCGGCCACAGCAGGGCCTGAGCGCAGCTCCCCCCGCGTCTCCACCCCGCCTCCCCCACTGCACCGCACAGGAGGAAGCGAACATCACCAGTGACGACAGCACGCCTCAAAGCACCACCCAGCTCTGCTCCCCTCTGCAGATGGTGCTGCACAGCCAAGATCCCAGGGTACCCTGGCCTGTCCCTGTCTGGGTGTCCCTGACCCCATCCCTGGCTAGGCAGGGATGGACAGATGATTCTGTGACAGCAGAAGCTCAAAAGCAGCCAGCAGTGGAGCAGGGCAGGGCTGGATGAGGCTGAGCATGGGCACCAAGGGACTGCAAGGGCAGAGGCAGGGGAGACAAGTGCGATGGGCAGACTGGGGGGTCAGGCTGGGGGAGAAAGGGATGTGGGCTGAGAAAAGGAGGGTAGAGGGTGGGTCAAGGTGTAGGTCTGTGGGAGCCAGATGGGGAATTTGCCCCATTGCGCTGGCTGGCCACAGGTGTGTGACTCACTCCCCACCTGACTGTCTGCCATAGATAGGGAAATCAGGATGCAAGAGCTGGCACCCCCCGCAGGAGCACCCCACCCAGCCAGCCAGGCTCCCCGCATATGCTGCAGGAGGGGGTCTGGCCCCCAGCTCCGCTCACTGCCCCTACCCCAGTCTCACCTGACTTGACAGAGCAGTGGATGTGTGCCTTGGACTCATAGTAGACCCAGTCGAAGCCAGCCTCCACGGCCAGGCGAGCCAGCATGCCATACTTGTTGCGGTCCCTGTCCGAGGTTGTAATGTCCACAGCTCGGCCCTCATAATGCAGTGACTCTTCCGAGTGGTGCCCATCCTCATCCCAGCCCTCAGTCACTCTCAGCTTCACCCCCGGCCACTGATTCATGACAGAGATGGCCAGGGAGTTCAAGCGGTCCTTGCAGCGCTGTAGGGCAGAGGGACAGAGTCAGTAAAATCTTTTTGGAGGGAGGAATTAGCTGTCTGGTTGGCAGGCTGCATCCCACCATGCTTCCATTGAGCCTCCCTGGGCCTTCAGGCCCTTGGGGAATGGTCCAGCAGAGGAAGATTTGAGAACATGAGGTGCCTTGTCTATCCCATGCTCTCCAAATTCCCTGCAGAGCCTGATACCCCACTGTTGGGCAGAGGAGTGTGCACCCAACAGGGTACCCTTCTCCTCCCTCTCTCCTCCAATTCCAGGCTCATTTGAGAGCCTGTTGGGCAACACAGCCTGGGCTGGGCTGAAACATCCTCTCTGCTCAGGAACACCTGCCCTGTGCTAACTGTACCCCAGCAGTTCCCATCTGACAAGAGGAGGATACAGGAGCTTCAATCCTGCTGCTTCCTGGCTGGGAGGAGGTCCCAGGGTCCCTAGGGCTGTCTCCAGGCACAAATGAAACAACCTGCCCAGTCCTCAGCACAGGTCCTCAAGTCCTGTGTAACAAGCACACAGCACTGGGCAGCCTCACAGCTTCATCCAGCCTCTGCTCCGATGGGAAGTGCCAAACCTGCCCAAGAGCTGTGTTGTGCTGGAACAGAAAGGATGTGGAGTGAAGCCCCCTTCACCTCTCCGCACTACAAGAGCTGAAAATCCTGGGCTGAGGAAGAGCAGCAGATCTGAAAAGCCCCACAACTCATGGCCACAGAGGTCACACATGCAAGTAGGTGTCCATGGCAGTCCTCCGCAGCAAGCAGAGAGATGCTAGCCCCAAATGTCTGTTTCACAGTCCTTCCAGCTTTATCCTGCCCTGCCCCACATTCCCCAGCCACAGCTGAAGGTCAGGGAAAGACCAAAACTCTGCGTACTTGACTTGCAAAAGTACAGCCCCAGCTTCTGGTCCCTTGCCCTGCTGCTAAAGGGATGGAGGAGTGATAGAAAAGGTATAGGAAAAACAATACGGGAGCTTCTATAGAAAACCAGGTGAAGGGACTAGGGCTGTGCAGCCCAGAAAGGAGATTCTGTGAGGTCCTGAAGAATCATAGAATTGAGTGAGTTGGAAGGGACCCATGGGACCAAACTCCTGGCCCTGCACAGCACACCCTAAGAATCACACCAAGTGAAACTTTCTATAAAACTTATGGCACTTTAAAAGAGACAAGCTAAGACTGGGGTGTTTTTACACTGGCTCCAAAGGCTGAGGTTCACAGCTACAGGTACAGCTGGTTCTGAGGCATCCAGCTGGATCAGGAGTCCCACTGTCACCGCCCAGTGCTTGCTGGGTAGGAGAGCTCCACAGAGGTAGAAGACTGGTGTTCCTCTCACTGCCATTCCCCAGGAAACAAGGACTCCCATAAAATCAAGGCAAAGGACAGAGCATTCATGGTCATGCACAAAGCCAGTCTTGAGAAGTATTAAATGAAATGACTGCACAGCAGCTTAAAAAACAGCCACTGCTGGGGACATTTTTGCATGATGCCCAGCTCAGTACCAGAACTCCCCACCAGTATGTTGTGGGTCTCGAGACAGTTACAGCAAGCATGAGCCAGGGCTTTAAAACCTGATGTTGGCTACATCCATGGGCTCAAAAATGCCCTAGCACTGCTTCCATAGGGACCAAAAATGTAGGTCCTCACCCTATCCCCAAGCACCTGCTCCCATCCTAGGAAGGTGGGCACTGCTGCTCTTGAGGAAACCTGCTCGCACTTGGCAGGGTCCAGCCCAGGGAAGGGCAGTGCCAGGCAGGCCTTTGCCCCACATGAGGTCTGCCGTCATCCCACAGCTCCCTGGGTGTGGGGAGATAAGACAGGAAGGTGCTGGACAAACAGTTTGCGACGTGAGGGGAGGAGGAATAGGGAGGAGAGTGACTTTTGTCCCCGTCCAGCACCACTGTGGTGCCACTTGGCACATGTGACAAGCTGTTCCCAAGGTCCCCAGCCCCACTGGGACCCCGCAGCAAGGGGCTCAGCACTGGAAGCAAGGAGGGAATCCCCGAAGCCCCCCTGAATCCCCCAGCCATCACTCCGGGCATTCCCTTGCCACTACCACGGCACCACCCCGCTCTGGGCACCCCTCCGGCCTTCGCTGTCAGCCCTTCTGTCCTCCAGGGGCACTCTGTCTGCACAAAAACAATGAGACTGTGCAAGCCTTTTCCCGCAGGCAGGGACAGCGTCAGGCAGAGCCCTGGAGCACCGTGTTCCCGGCTCTGCCTGTGCCATCGGTGGCCAGCAGGTGTCAGAGCGCGGGAGGGGACCGGCAGGGACGGGCAGGGAGCAGGTACCGATGGACAAGGACCAGGCAGGCACAAGGCGAGTCGGGGAGGAAGCAGGTACTAATGGGTGGGGAGCTGGTGGGCAGGGCAGCAGCGGACAAGGAACAACCATGGATCGGCTGGGAAGAAGCAACTGTGAGGAGGAAACAGGCAGGGATGAGCAAAAATAAGTAGGGAGCAAGCAGCGATAAGCAAGGCTGAGCAGGTGAGGATGTGCAGGGACCAGGCACAGGAGGCAGAGAGAAGACAACAAAAGGCAGGGATGGACAGGGATGGACAGGGATGGACAGGGATGGGTACGGAGCAGGCAGCAATGGTCAGGGAGCACACATGAGCTACAGGAGGTAGGTAGGGGTGGGCATTGCCTGCGCAGGGGCTCTGCTGCCTGCACGAACAGGCAGGCAGGGACCAGAAAACTCATAAGCATGGGCTGTCCACAGCGTCTGTGTTTGAGAGTGATTGCAGGGAGGCCACAGCTTGTCCCTGCAGTGGTGCAGGTGACCAGGCACCCCCAGCTCACATGCAGAATGGGGCCCCATATGACCACACTAAGCTGGTGGCTCTGCTGTCGCACGCACCTCATGATGAAGATCCTGGGGATGTTGGGCTGGGCTGAGCAAAAACGTTCTACCGACCTTCTGCCCAGCCTTTGCATCTCGCATTTTGCGTCCATACCAGGGACAGAACCATGGGCAAGCCAAACCACTTTAAGGAAGGCAGCAGAGCAGAGCTCCAAGATGGGGTGCAGTCAGCAGGGACCCCAGGGTCACTCAGGGGAAGTATGAAGGACACTCAGGTGTGACCACAGTGTCAGCAGAGGTGCTGTGAATGGAGTGTGCTTGACCACAGCTACTCCCATGTCCAGAGCCTGGCCAGGAGAAGAGGGGTCTTACTAGCATCTCCTCCTGAAATGAGGTTTCCCCCAAAGGAAGCCAAAGTCCTACCCCAAGGTCTGCATGAGAGATTCCTCACCACTGCAAGGATGGTCTCCATGTCAGTTGGGCAAACAGTGGCTGCAAGGGATGATGGTTGGAGTAGGGAGAGGCTGGGTTTGGGACTCCATGGGGGCAGGGGACCCATGGCATTCCTGGGGCAGGGGACCCATGGCATTCCTGGGCCAGGCTGCTGGAGAGAGGTGAGGCGGGTTCTGCCTCCAGCCTTATCTCAGCACCTCTGAGTGGGACCAGTGAGAGCAAACACACTGGAATTCTTGAGGAAGATGAAACGATAAAGGAAAGGCGGGCAGAGAGCAGCACTACCCACTCCTCTAAGCAGGCGACATCTTCCGGCTGCCTGGGACACCCAGACCCTTGGACTTGGGGAAAGAAAACAGGTTTGAAGTGAGTCAACAGCAGTAAAAGCCAGTGCTCTGGGGGAAGGGACAAGGAGTTGGGTCAATGGCCTTTCCCAACGCATAGCAACACAGGACATGATGCCAGAGCTAAAGTTCCCATATCTGGGGGCATCTCCCACAGCCAGGGGCCACAAGACAATCCCAGAGGGCTGTGGGATGGCAGCAAGCTACCAGAAATCATGCCACCTCCACAGCAAGAGGAACAATTCCTTCCAGAGCTGCCCAAGGCATCTGTGCATGGAAGTGTGGTGGCCAGGGACCTTGCTGGATTAAGAACCCTCATTTGCACAGCCCAAGAAGACCAGGATGATTCTAGGTACTCTGCCAACAAGGCAGTGGTACAGCATGAAATGTTAGGCTGGCACGTGGGATGCGGAGATCTCCCTCTCCCAGTGGGGCTGAGGGGCACTGGCTAGGTTAGAGAAGGTGGTGGGAGCACTCTCAGGAGCAAACACAGCAAGAAGAACTCTCCTACCTCCAATGATGTCATCCACTTCCCCGATGCATGGACCAGAGGAGCTCACTGCTTCCTCAAATATCCCTGAAGCTGTTCCCCAGGGGAGGTGGGTTACAGTCCAGTCCCTGGGCTTCAGTCACCAGCAACCACAACTTGTGCATCTACCCAAGCTTGCTGCCTTGCAGGGGATCCTAGTCCCTCTGTTACAGTCCCCAGCATGAAAACCAACCTGGACTACAGTCCCTGCCCTAAGGGATCTGCTCTCAGGGCACACGGGGTTGCAGAGCAGCTTCTCCTCCCAATGTTATGAACACCTTGGTCAGAAACTATGGCCAGGGCCTTGCTCAGTGCCTACCATCACAGTCACCCATGCTCACCCACCCGCCAGCCCCTGACCAGGGGGGTGCAGTGGTCAGAAGGGCAGCCCCAGCTCCCCTCCGCTTCCCCCAGGAGTTCGTTCAGGCTGTAACCCTGCTGAGGCTGGTGGCCAGGTTTCTTAGCAAGGCCGTGCGGCTCCTTATCTGCATTCCTGAAACCCTCAGGCATTCTCCTGGCAATATTAAAACACAGAGTAACCTTCGTCCAGCATCACCCCCCTCCTCTGCTGTCGTCTGTGTCGTCCACCCCCCCGTCCTTCCTGCTGGCCCAGGGCACTTGTAAGCTGACTGCAGCAGGGCACTTGCAGTAACAGGTTGTTCCCAGCCCTGAGCACAGCAAGCAGTTCCCACTGAGCACCCTTCACCATCCCACACGATACATGCAGGAAGAGGGGACACTGAGGCTTTCAGTGTCAGAGTGGGGACAAGGTCAGCAAAAGCACTCCTGGAGCCTTCTCTCCTCCCTGCCAGCACTCCAGGCTCTGGTCTGTCCCTCGGATCCAACAGGCACGCTGCCTACTGTGCCAGTGGGTAGGCAGAGTAGAGGGGCAAGGGCAGGATGGCTGAATGGGGCAGGGTGCTACCTGACTAGGGAACAGTGCGGCACAGCCCTGCCGGATCGAGGGGATGTGGGAGGATGCTGCCGGATCAGGGGCAGTATGACATAGCTCAGGGGCACCAGGGCCGGCTGTTGCCAGCTTGGAGTGCAGGGTTATGCCAGACTGGGGGCCAGTGGGACGAGAGTTGAGGAGCAGCAACGCAGGGTGCTGCCAGCTCGGGAGTCGCAAGGGCGTACCTCGGGATGCAGTCAGACACGGGTGCCACAGGCTCCGTGGAGCAGCGGGGCAGGGAGCTGCCATCTCGGGGGACAAGGTGCTGCCGGTTCCGGGAGCAAGGCGGAGCGTGCTGTCCGACGCGCACAGCGCAGCCGAAGGGACAGAGCTTTGCAGCGCCCAACGAAGGGAGATGCACTCGCTGCACGCCGGCAGCCCGGACCCGGCACCGGGATGCCCGGGGCAGGACGGGGAAGCCGCAGCGCCGGGCCCACACGGTCCCCGGAGAGTGGGTAGCAGGGCGCTCTGGAGCAGCCCCGGTGCCCGCAGATGCCCGGCGCGGGGGTAGAACCGGGCGGCAGCGGGGCCGTACCTGGGTCATGAGCCGGTCGGCGCCAGTGTTCTCCTCGTCCTTGAAGATGATGTCGGGGTTGTAGTTGGGCGTCAGCTCCTTGAAACGCTCCGAGTTACGCGCGATCTTGCCCTCGTAGCGGCCGCTAGCCCCCAGCGTCTTCTCGGGGACGTTGGGGCTGAACTGCTTGTAGGCGAGCGGGATGAGCTTGCGGGGCGGGCGGCGGCGGCTGCCCACCACCCTGCCCGGCCCGCAGCCGCGCACGGCCGGCGCCAGCAGCAGCGCGCACCCGCTCAGCAGCAGCAGCAGCAGCCGCGCCAGCTTCATGG
>WEKY01035438.1:639975-700089 GCA_013390045.1 Picathartes gymnocephalus
CCCCCCCCACCCGCTCCCCACCCCGGTTCTCCCCCAGCTGTGTGCCCGGGAGGGTCCAGCACAGGTCCACTTGCACACCCTCTGGTTCCCTAGGATCTTCCCAGGTGAGGCACTGGGATGCCCACACGCACACAACTCTCTCAGGCATGTTCCCTCGCCAGCTCTTCCATGAGCGCAGGGCAGAGGTCGGTCGTAGGGATACACAGTGGCCAGGTTGGAATAGCCCAGCCAGACATCCAGCTCGGCTGCAGGGCTTTGGTGCTCTCAGCAGGACCAAGCAACCTGGGCAAGAGGGATGCAGGCTGAGGAGCTGGTATCACCCACAGACTTGGGATGCTGCTATCCAATGCCCCAAGCAGACTATTCCCTTTGAAGGATCTGCAAGCAAACTGCAGCTGGCCAGAGATGTCTCCATCAGGTTTTCATACTCAGTAGCCACAACCCATCAGGTTTTTGTACTGATTTTCGTGCTGCATACTCAAAACCAATGCCCAGAGCCTCTGTGAAATCCTGCCACTGAGCAGGATGGTGAGATGCAGATGTCCCACTGCTCCTGCACATGATGGAGCTAGGGTGTCTGGACAGCAGCACCAGGCCACCCCACTTCCACACCTATTCAGCTGATCCTTCCAGCAGGGTATCCTAAGGGCATCAGCAGAGAGAGCAGAGGGAAAGTACCACAGCACCATTCATTCTCCATCCCTGCCCTTGGCTTCTCAGGGATGCAGAAGGGCCACAACTCTCTGTGCATCAGTGGCACAGGAAAATTAGACCCTATGGACGCTGGACTAGATTCACAGGATCCTCCAGGGTGATTTGTACTCCCAACAAAAGGAATGATCCTAGCTTCCCACTTTGTACATCACAGGACTGTGAAGCAGGATCATCTGGAATAGCACTGCATCTGAAGGCTGCAGCACTTCCCCAGGGAGAAGTTTCCTATGAATGCCAATGTCACAAACCCAGACCTCCAAATAACCTCTGCAGCCTGCCAGCATGCAGTGTGCATGTCACAAGCCACTGTCCCCCTCCCAGCAGCTCCAGGCTCACAGTAAGCAGCCCAGCCCTGCCCTTGCTGGTAACAGTATTCATGTCGCATGGAGGCACAGGTTGGAAGACAGGGAGTTGGGTTTGCTGGTGACAGCAACTCCATGCAGGGGCTGTGGCATTGTGCATCGGTTCTGGCCACAGCAAGCAGTGACAGTTGCTGAGTGCAGAGTCCATCATCTCTCCATGCAGCATTCCCAATGTCAGCCAGTTCTCTTGCCAGGCAAAGCCTGGAGGCACATGTGGCCGAGCCAGACAGAGACACCAGGCACAATAGGGTAACCAAAGTGGCTTCACGGGGAGGTAGCTGGAGGCTGAGACAGAGTTAGGATAACCAGTGTTTGAGGAGGAAAATTTGCTTGGGCAGGGGGACTCTAGCTTGGGCAACTGATGGGAAGGGACCCTTGCTGCTGCAGTGGAGGTGCAACGTCTGTCCCTGCATCACATGGCATTTCCCTCAACACTCGGCCACTCTCAAGCACTGCTGGGACTTCTGACCTGAACGCCAGGACGCACTGCTCCTGCCTGCATTCCGATAGTGCACCAGTGCCTCTTTCCTCTGCCCTTCAGCTGTCCCCACCACCACATCCCGCTGTCCCTGCCCCGAGCGGCAGTGCAGCATCCCGCACACCCCTTGCTGGGCTCCCAGGGCTGCCCGGAGCTGGGCGCTGCGCAGGGTGAACAGGCGGCGGAGCCGAGCCAGGCAGTCTAGGTGGTGCTATTTCTCTATTTTTGCACTGGACGAGTTTGGGATTTTCCTCTCCCTATTCGCTGCCTTGGTCGTCCGTCTTCTTCTTCTCTCTCTCTCCCTCTCTCTCTCTTTTTTTTTTTTTTCTTTTCCTTTTCTAAAAATACTTGACAGCGATTGAAAGGTCCCTTTAATCGAGGCCACAGAGCCCTTATTAAGGGCACGGGTCGGGGTGCTGGGCCGTGCCCAGCATAACGGCTTCATTAAACCCTGCGAAAACTAATATTTATGGAATCAAATTTATGGAGGCCGAGGCCGAACTTGTGGCCTTTAATGTGTGTCGGGAGCTCAAATCCAGCCGGCTCCAGGGAGGAGGGGGTGGGGACAGGGAGGGAGACCCCAGCAGGACAGGATGGGACAATGTGTAGTGACATTCCCCGGGGCTGGCAACAACCTGGGCCAGGGAGGAACCAGTGGCCCCATGTTGGAGTCTTGAGGGCCAGGGTCCCTGCGGTTCCCTGGGGGACATTGGCAAAGCTCCTTTTCTTACTCTCCTGCTTTTATTTACCCCCTATCCATGCTCCTACATTCCCACCTTCCCTTGCCTTGGGAGAGGGGTGAATGGAACAGGATCTGTCTCTGCTGCAAGTCTTTAGGGCTCCTGGACACTCCACAGAGACTTTGCAGCGGGACAGGGCTTATGAGCAACATCTCTGCAGCATCCCTGGGACTGATTCCCCTGAGCTGAGCACCCCAGGGAGAAGCAGAGACACAGTAATCCACAGGGATAACTCAGGGATGCAGGTGCTGGTTTGCACCACCCACTCCTCTCCTAGAGAGTCCATCCCTCACTGGCACAGCCAGGTTGGGATTGTTTCAGCCCTGCCACACCCTGTGATGTCTCCTCACACCCAAAGGGGATAGACAAGCCAGATGCCCTCCTTGGGGTGATAAGCACTCCTCCTGAGCCTGCTGGCAGGCATGGGGGAACTGCACAAACCCCAGAGCCAGAATGGTGCTGAGGGATCAGGCTTGCAACAGAGCAGCTCCTGCACTAGGAGATGGAGTCCATATGAATGGTTGTACCAGGTACAACCTTGTGACAGAAGATACAGGAAACTGTTAAGCTGCTAAGCTCCTGCTGCCCCAGTTCTACCCCTCAGCTAGTAGCGAGATCCTCCCTGGGGGCAAGTGCCCAGCAGGCAGACTCAAAGCTGCCAAGGTAAGATGCTTGCAGACAGGAAAATGCAGGATTCGTAAGCTACGGCAGTTGGCACAAGCTCCCCAACCCATGGCTTTCCCTTCTCACCACCCACCCTGCCCTGCATGCTGCTCCCTCAGCAAGGAAATATAAAAAGCAACCAGTTGCACTCGCCATGGGACTGGTTGGCTGTGGTACAGCAAAGGTCCTTTCATTCCCCTTCCACAGGCACAGGGACTGCTCCAGATGTTTTTGTTTCCCCCTTGCTGCCCAGGAGAACAGGCAGCATGACTGCAGCTGGCCCAGCCCCAGGGACCAGGGCAGCTGGGGGCATGGGTCCTTGTCCCAGGAGAGCAGCACCATTGGCTGCAGCCTGCCTGCTGCCTGGCTCTCTGTCTGCTGTTTTAGGACCTTGCTTGGGCATAGGAATGGGGTCCCAGTCCTGAAGGAAGCATGTGGACCCAGGGGCTGGAAGAGGAGAGTAGGAGTGGGTGGATGGATGGATGGATGGATGGATGGATGGATGGATGGATGGATGGAAGGATGGATGGATGGATGGATGGACGGATGGATGGATGGACGGATGGATGGACGGATGGAGTGTGAAAGGATGGAAGTGGTGTTTTGTGTCCAGGGAGCATCTGTAACCTGCTCCAGGGCTGTTCCCAGGCCTGGCAGCATTCAATGTGTTAGTGTTTTGGTTGTCTCTTGCTCCTTGGAGGCCAAAGCATGGATCAACCCCGTATCACCTGCCCAATAACTATAGTGGAGGTGCCTGCAAATGTAGGGTGCCCTGCAGCCTATCCAGGGCCTTTGCCAGTCTGCTGCTGCAGGCACCAGCACACGGTGTGTATCCTGGTGTGGGACAAGAACATGGGCTCCAGGCCCTTCAGCATGCTGTGCCCTCATGATCAGGCCATCCTCTTGTGCACACCCCAAAACACATACTGCTGCTCAGGGTGAGGCGCAGCATGGCTGGGAGCTGTCTGCTGTGCCACAGCAATGAGCTGCTGTCACCTCCTCACTATCCAGAGTCACTGCAAGCTTCTGGGACATCAGGACAGGCCTGAGGGGGATCCAGCAGCATCAAGGGTTACATCCCTTCCTAGACACTACAGGCCTGGTGGGACAGAACAGTAGAAGGAGTCTCACCCAGACACAGCCCTTTATTGAAAACCCACTCATGAGCAGCCAAACCCCATAGCTCTGCCAGAGCCCCAGCTGTCCCACACCCACTGGCAGCATCCCTCCCACTTCTCTCAGGTCCAGCACTGGCTCTGCCATAAGAGGAAGCCTGGGGAAACTCTGCACCAGGGAAGAGTTAGAAAAGTTGTTTCCTGAAACACTGCTGAAGAAAGGAGCTCCATCTCCCCGAACTGGAGACATCTTGGGAGGGGACCATGATGTGGGCAGGGTCCACCAGGAGATGTAGAGAAGAGGTAGACGATGCATGGGTGCTCTGCACTCCCTCTCTTGGATGCTGGGGGAAGCAGAGACCCTTGGCAGGGTTGACAGCAATCTTTCACCTGAAGAGCCCTTTTGCCTTCTTGGGCTTGGCCTTGGCTGCAGTCAGCCGGGGCTTCTGAGCTGGGGAGGAGGCTGGCTGGAAACAAAGAGGAGGCAGTGTCAGTTCCACCTTGGGGAGTCATGCAGGATGTGTGCAAGTGTGCAAGTAGTGACATTCCTGTCACCTCTGTTGTGGGAGTGCAAAATATATACACATATGCAATCACACACTCCCCAGTCAGGATGCATGGGATAGAATGGGCTATGAACCACGCTGAGACTCCTAGCCCATCCTGGGTGGGCACAGTGCTTGGATGAGAGGAGGGAAAGGGGATGTGGGCCCCATCCTGCCTTTGGTACAGAGAGACTGTTTCTAGAGCTGCACTCACCGAGGTTCTCTCGCTGGAAGATGTTGTTTCATCCTCCTGGGATGGAGGAGGTGGATGGGGGTGCTCTGTGGTTTCTGCACTGGGTGCTGTATCCACATCGTCCTCTGGTACCAGGAAAAGATGCAATTTGGGATTGAGACAAGGGAGCATGGGGCATTGCCCAAACCCACTCCAGGAATTGTGCTTGGATGGGGAGCCCAGTCCATGGTGGGAAAGCAAAGGGGGAGACTGTTGCATGGAGTGAGCTGCACCCGGGGCCACACTTCCCTTCCCCCAGGATATGCGACTCAGCAGTCGAGGGGACAGCTGCATCACCTGCTCCCCACGCCACAGCGAAGGAGCTCCTCACCAGAGCAATGCCGTTTCCGAGCCTGCTTGGCCTCCTGCTGTGTCACTGCAGTGTAGAGCTGCTGCAGAGCAGAGGCAAACGCCTGCCCTTCTCCCACACCGCAGATCTGGGGCAGGGTCTGTGGGAGAGAGTAGAGGCACCATCACCCTGCCAGGAAATCACCTGCCAGGTCACCCTGCCACGGTGCTGCTGTGGGGCAGAGAAGGGGCCGTGCCCCCCTCTGCCTGTCAGTCTACATCTGCTTCACTCCAGGAGTGCAGCAGAGTTCGCAGGCACAGGCAGCTCTAGGCCTGGGTGGGATGTGGCTGCTCACAGCTCTGCACGCACACACACACACGTGTGCACACACACACGAGCACACACACCCGCTCCGGACAGCGGGTTGCCTTCCCATTGAGAGGCAGACTGCAGAGGCTTTTGGGTCATTCATGAAATGCTGGAGATAAGATCGCTCTGGAAGGGCTGTGGCTTCCCTGCCTGGAGCAGCATGGACTGCAGCTTGCGGACATGGACAGTGAGCCCTGGGCAGGGACATGACCTCAATAAGAGGTGGGAGCAGGTAGCCCCTTCCTGCCACCCGAGTCTCTAGCACAAGGCATCTCTGGTGGCCCCACAGAAAGTGAAAATGATGTGACAGTGAGATGAGGGATGCCCAGTTTGCTGCCAGTCTGCCAGAACAGCTCCTGCCTCCCTGCACACATTTTTATTCCCTCCAGACTAGACAGGGGAAGCCCCCCTCCTCCTGCCTGCACCCATTGCCAGTGGGATGCCACCTTTCCTGCTGGGCCATGCTGATGCACATGAGAGATCTTGGCAGGCTGGGGAAGCGCCACACTCCACTGGGAACATAACATAACTCGCAGTGAGCAAACAAACATGTGCAGGGATGGGGAAACGAGTATGTGCCCTGGAGGGGGTGCTGCGGGGGGTGTGTGGGGCACAGTGTGGGCCTACAAGTGCAGGTGAGTGTGAGCATGATGACGTGCATGGAGACTGTGTGCAGCAGTGTGCAGACAGGCACAGCTGCAGGTGCACGCATGGCTGATTGTGTGGCTCTGTGTGTGGGTGTGCGTGTGTGTGTGGGTGTGCGTGTGTGTGTGTGTCTGTCAAAGGTCTGAACACACTAATCTCTGCCCTGCTCCACACCCAGACAGCAGGAGAACAAAGTGTAACAGATAAGGTGGGATCCTCTCTAGTCCAGGAAAGTGGGGAGGGGATGGGGACACTCAGACCCATGCAAGGCCAGAGTCCAAAGCCTGACCCCAACTTCCCAGTGGCAGAATAGGTAGGCTGAGCCCTCCTCACTGCTCCCTGCCAGACAGCATGGCAGGAGAGGGCTCATGGCAGGAGGGGTTGGCTGGTGCCCAGAGAGACACTTTTCATGCAGGTCTCATCTCTTCTGCTGGAGTCACAAGCATGAAAGGCCCCTTGGCTGTAGGAAATGCATGGCACTGGCATCTGCTTTTTGACCAGCTGCTGTACAGGTCAGCTCCTCTGTCCCTGCCCACTGCCACCGGAGGGAGCGATGCTCTGCTCCCAGCACCCCACCAGCATCTTTGGGATTGCCTGATACTGGGCAAGTACACCTCTCAATCCCTCACTGCCCAGCCTCTAAGCCATTAGCTGTGCTGTCTCATCACAAGGTCCCAGAGAGGAGGAGGGATGCTGAGCACCTCAGGCACCCCTAGGATGCTCTTGCCCTGTGTGTCTCACCCCACAGAGCCAGGCTTGTACCCAAGGTTGCAAAAGCAGCATCCAAGGCTGGGAAGGTGACTGCACTTCAAAGGCAGAAGAGGGCCTGGTCACGGGTGGCCGACACAGCCCAGATCAAAGGCACAAGCTGGAGTCATAATTCAGAGAAAAGCAAACAGCAGCTCCCAGGAAAGTCAGGAATGGCAGTGAAGTGAGCAAAGTGTACTAGATAGCACTGCGTGGGTCAGTGCCCCAGGAGGGCAGGAGAGTCCCCCGCAGAGCCAGCTGGCTCTGGGTGCTACTGCTACAGTGCCCACCCCTCTCCTTGCCAGCAACGGGTCTCTGGGGAATGCCAGGGCAATGGGGCAAGCTGTGCATCCAGGTGTAGGGTGCTGCCCAAACTCCTCTGCTCTGACCCATCTAGGATGGCACCTGGGATGTGCCCCGAGCCCCAGGGCTGCTCAGGCTGCTCCACTTCACAGCATTCAAGCAAGGATGTGGGCAGGGCAGCTGCTCACTCAGTGCTCAGCTCCAGCTTCCGAGAGCCAGCACAGTGTCCACATGGTGTCCCTGGGGTTGGGGCAAATCATCCTTGCAGCCACCCAGCGTCCCCAAGAGCACATACACACCCCCTGAGGTGGCACCCTGAGGAGGCACTGGGAGAAGAGTGCCCAGCGCCCCAGGGGGATTGGGCATCTGGGGTGGCACAGGGGTCTGCAGGTGCAGGGCACCTGCTGCCCACGCCTGCGGGAAGGGCTCAGTTCCAGCAAGCCCAGGGTGGAATTTGGGAGTCAGCGGCCACTTCCTGCCGCTGCCTTTCCCGGCGGCTGGAGCCGGCGGGCTCGGGGCCATGGGGTGGCCGGAGCTGGCCCGCGGCGGGACTGGGAGGCTGCGCTTCACAGCCCCGGAGGGAAATGGGTTATAACCAGAGCTGGAAGCGTTTCCCTGCAGAGCTATGACTCAGCAGGGAGCAGAGCGTGCTGTGCCAGCCACCGGCCACCTGATGGCCTCGAAGGCTGAGAGGGACAACGAAGTGTCCCCAAAAGGGCTGGATGGGGGACAAGCCCTCGCTACAGGTGGTTTTCCCCTTCCTCCTTGCCCCACTGCTCCATTCCGAAGCTGAACTCTGCTGCAGACAACTTGTCCCGACTGCAACATCAGCCCTGGCCTCTGGTGTCTCGTTTTTCCCTGATTACCCATCTCCAGGATAAACATGATGTCTGAGGTCCGGGGAGCCGCACAAGCAGAGAGCTGGCAGCTGGGGGAGTGCTGACCGGGTTGCCCCACACAACTCGCCGGTTGAGTGATGCCTCGGGAGCTGGCATGGCTTGTCTGGCCTGTTATGACTACCTGGCCACAAGGCCAAGTGGGATGCCCCAGTATCGGGAGGGACTCAAGGCTGCGGTAGCGGCACCGGAGACACCACAGCACACCCTGAACTGTGATGGGGGAGGTGCCCTGCAAAGGGGGGCAGGTGCCCGACCTCGTGCTGAGAGCAAGTCATGCTCACTGACAGCCCGACGGTGTGGAGGGGCAGCTCAGGGGGAGCCGGGCTGCAGCCTTGCTCAGTGACCCCCCCCAACCCAGAGGGCTCTGCCATGGGGCTGCACCCCAGTGTGGAGATGCAGCAAGGTACAGAACCTATCTCCAAAGCATTCTGCATTTACCCACCCCTGCCCAGACGCCCTTCTCAAGGGGCCAAAAGGGACAGCAATTTGGATGTCCTCTTGACAGTATGAGCAGAAGGGACACATCACCCAGCTCGGCACCATGCCACCAGCACAGAAGCATCACCTTTCCCTGGCCCAGGACGGGTTTGCAGGCAGGCTGGATCATGCTGGCCCCCCGCACCAGTGCCAAGCACCAGAGTCTAAATCGGTCATGCTCAAAGCTGAGGACTGACCCTTTCATTATCACACCAGACGTTCGAAGCGGTTACCAACATTCTTCACTACAAATCCCACATTCCTATTTTTTAATATATTTTTAACTGGAAAACAGAGCGAATGGGGCCTGTTTGGAAATTACAGCCTCGCTGCTGTGGCTTGTATGTCAGATCTGCCCACATTCCCGTGGCCAGCCTCAGCACATGCTCCACAGGGGCACGCTTAATAATTCCTGCCGGGGCTGGAGCCAAGGGGTGTGCGCCAAGGGGGAGGATGGCTTCTCCAGGCTGCCCCTGCCAGCGGGCTCCATGGAAGCGGTGTGGTGGAGTGGCAGACCAGGAATGGCAGACTGGCTCTCTGGCACTAGGCACAGCCGCTGCCACACTGGCATGGATGAAGTCTGGTGCTGCTGTGGCAGTCCACGGTGGGCGGGGGAAGGGCTCCATGGCTGGTGCATTCCTGTGCCTCATGGCCAGGATGCCCTTGGCACTCTACTCTGCCAAAAGCTTTGTGCATGCTTCTGGGAATGGGGCTAGCATGGCTTGCTGGATCTGTGCTGGGCATCTCTGCCCATGGTTATGCCAATGTCAGTCAGGCTAGGGAGAAACTCACTCTGGGATTCAGATAGATGCTCACCCATCCTCTGCCAGCAGCAGAGGATCTGTCTGCAAGATAATAGATGGAGAGGGTTTAACTGTCCCCTTCCAGCTGGTATTGAGGACTCGAAGAGGGGGTGTTTATTTCCTGGGATGAAGCAGACCACGTCAGCCTGGTCTCCAGCCCCAGCTCCCCTGTGGGGCAATGACCCTTTCCCTGGGGACAGAGCTGCCTCCAGGCACCCCGAGGTGCTCTACACTGACCACTGATGCCCTTTCCCAGCTCCTTATCAGCCCTTAGATCTCCTTGCACTCCCCCAGCCTGCAGCAGTCCCTGGGGCACTGCATAGCCCAGAAGCAGGTGGCTAAATGACCAGCCCTGAGCTTGCACTGTCACTGTCTCCATCCCTGCTACCATGCAGTCCCAGGGGACACCCAGCAGCAGCAGCAGTGGCAGCAGCAGCTACGAGAGCTGGCGGGGCTGCCAGCCTGCCCTTGGAGCAGGCACGGGCAGGATGGCCAGGGCTTCACAGGCAGGCAGCCAGGCCGAGCACACCTGGCAGGAAGTGGCGGTGCCGGCAGGGGAAGGCAGCCGGAGAGCTGCTGAGAGGTGAAGGGGTCACCCCAGGGAAGAGTGGGTGGTGAGGCCGGGACAGAGGAGCATCCCAGCCCGGCCCAGCCCGGCATGGCACAGCACTCGTCCCAGCACCGCTCCGGCCCTGCTGCCAGCAATGTTTTCCTTTCCCCCTGACTTCAGGGGCCTTTCCAGCGAGCAAATGTCAGGCACATAAAGAGCGGCACTGTAAGCGGAAGATGGAGCGAGAATGCCTGCCCGCGTCCCTTCGTAAGTGCTGTCTCACACTTCATCAAGGCAGCCTTTGCAAGCGAGGCACTCGCTTAACAACCAGCAGTCTATGCTGGCCGGCGACCGCAGCAGCCCCGCCGCTCAATACCCTTTTCTTTTCTCCTTGTGCTGTTTTTGTGGCTTGGGTTACAGCCTTTCTCGCAGACACTGAGCGGAGGGGTGTGGTGGCAGCGGGGGCTCTGCATTGTGCCGCCGCCACGCCGAGCTGGATGCTGGTTCCCCCCGTCTAGGGATGCTGGGGGGGTTCTATATCTGCCCTGCCCACTCACTCCTGCATCCAACGCGCAGGGATAAATCCCAGGGAAAGAAGGGTGAGCAGCAGAGCAGAGGTAGGGTAGGAGGTTGCATCATCTCCTCCCCAGTCATGTGAGGACCAACCCACCAGGAACAGCCTGGGGTTTGGCAAAGACCCTGGTGGGGGGTGAGTGACTGCAGCCCCAGTGGGCACAGTCCCTACCCCATCCCATTTGGAAAGAGGCCCTCCTGCCATGCTGCCAAGCAAACCCATGGGCATTCAAGCCCTCTCCCTGCCCAAGTGCCAATAAACTCTCTAAAAAAGAGTTCTGTCCAACACCAGCATTGCCTCCTCACCTGGGCAATACTGGAAGATGCTGGGCCTTGTTGTGCAGGGTCTGGTGGCAGCTCCTGGTGGCACTCCCAGCTCCAGCTTGACCATGGGCATTTGTCTTCCTGTCCAGCAGCCCATGGGGCAACAGCAGGAAAACCTTTGGAGAAGCTGGTACTGGATGCCAGTTTGGCAAGGCAGATGGACAAAGAGGATGCCCTGAAGTGTAGCAGGTCTCGGCATGCCAGGACTAGTGAGGACTTGCTTCCAGGAAGGCAGAGTCACAGGCTGATAGCACCTGTGGCCTTCACCTCCACCAACCTGACCCATCACTGACACAGGCTGCCTTCTCCAGGGTCAGGAGCAGAAGACATGGAGACCTGGTGGCCAGCATGCATCCTCTCCCAGGGGGACAGCTCAGGGACCCCGCTTATCTGTGAGGAAGTTGGGTGGTTCACACTGCCTTGTTATTTTAGGCTGACTCGGTGAACACGGATACATCATCCAGGCTTATTATTGTAGGGTTCCTCCACAAAGTGTGCCAGCTCATGCGGGTTTATTATTGTCTGCTCAGGAAAGCTGGACACATTGCACTGGTCTGTTATTGTAGGGTTGCTCAGGAAGGCCAGCCAGCTCATCCCAGCTTGTTATTATTGCATAGAGCTTATGGGGGGCTGGCCAGGAAACTTCCTGCAAAGTGGGGTGATGGAAAGGGAGCCACACCTGGTGAATCACAAGGATGCTGTGTGGCGATAAGGAACAGCGAAGGGTGGGATCCAGCACCTCGGCTCCACCCAGCGAGGACAGGCCACTCATTCATGGACACAAGCGCTCATGGGTCCCCTGGGACCTGTGGGGCATTGAGGCTGGTGGAGGGAGCATGAGTGTGGGTCAGGGCTGGGAACTGGCAAAGCAGTCCTCCTACTCCTTGAGAAACAAAATCTGGGGATGACAGGGGGACAACCATGGAAATACTGCACCCAGTACATCCCTAAACCTGGCACGCAAGGGATTAGCTGAGCTAACAGGGCCCAGAGAGGAAGCTGGTGCTGAGCCAGGTGGGATTAGGGGCTTTTGGGGGGAATCTGGGCGTGTTTAGGACCAAGGTTGAGCAGGAGGCAGCTGCTCCACCCTTGCGGCTTTGCAGTTCCTCCCAAGCATGGGTGCAGCCTTAGGGGCAGTCCCTGGGGATGCTGTCCCATTGTCACCCTAAACTGCAGCAGGAAGCATTTCTGTGTGGGGCAGGGGGGCAGCAGGGCTCACCGCCGGGCTGCCTCAGGCAGGTCCCCAGGCACATGGCCCCAGTAGGGTTGGGTCCAACATGCCCCAGCAGCCCTGGCACTGCTGCTGGCACAGCCACTGAGTCATCGTTGCTTCCCCTTGCTCTGTGACAGACCGTGTTTCCCAGGCATGGCAGCCTGCTGGTGTCACCCCAGGCTGTGCCCAGTTGGTACCAGGTGCCCAGATGTCCCACGGGCAGTACCCAGCTGTGCCAGGTGCCCAGGTGTCCCCCCAGGCAGTGCCCAGCTGTTCCAGGTACCCAGGTGTCCCACAGGCAGTGCCCAGCTGTGCTCAGTGCAGATGTTGGTCCCCAGCCAGGCACCAGGATTGAGTGTCAAGAGAGCTCTCCATGCACAGCAGTGGCGGCAGGAGGCCAGCGTGCCCTGTGAGAACACAGCCTTTTCATTCATAGCAAAAAATAGCCCCCCGGGGTGTGGTCCAGGCTGGAAAAGCCCCCTCCATCCCTGGCTAGCCCATGTTTATTCAATATAGGGGGGACACACTGCCCTCTCCCTGCCCCCCAGCCCTGTGCACCATCTCCCTGCCAGAGTGGCTGCTCTTGGACGTGATTTGCCGGGTTCCCCCTGGCCAAAAAACACAGGCTGGGGCGGGGGGGAAGGCAAAACCCTAAAAAGCACTGAGTTTGTCTCCAGGAGGAGCAGCCCGTGGTGATGTCATGAGAGTTTGCAAGCGGCCACATGAAAGGGACTTGCTGCCCAGGAAACCCACAGGTCAATGAGCCTTCAGACAAGCCAGCAATTCTTCAGTGGGCCAGGAAGGAAACCTCGGGGAGCCCAAGCCAAGCCTGCCCTTGCCCGGGGGACAAAGCTTTCCCCCAGCCTCATGGCCCCCCAGGATCCCCAACCCTGCTCCACAATCCCTCCATTTCCATTTTTCAGTAGCTGTAATTCACAGCAGCCCAATCCCTCTGCAAAATGGTACCCACCTCTGCCCTGCAGTCCCTGGGCACCAAGCCTCTCCTCACAGACTACCAACATCCTAACTCCTGTTCAGCAGCCTCCAGAGTCTGGACTTCTGGCCCACAGACCCCAGACCCTTTGCATCTGCTGATCTGGGGGGCAGCACCTCTATTTCCATAGTGATCCATCAGGCTGGGAGTGGCAGGTGATTTAGGGTCAGGCAGCGCTGTGACCTGACAATGGGGATGCAGCAGGGCAGAGGGTTCTCTTTCATGAAGGATTACACTGGGGACAGCTGGGAACACACAGATGCAGCCCCCCTAAGCCCCCTCAGCCCCCTCCCCAAGAGTCAGCCAGGTTCTCAGTCTGCTCTGGAGCCATTGCAGACATGGGCTCTGAAATCAAATCCACTGCCCAGGGCTCCCCTCCCCATTTTCCATAGGTGAGGGATGCAGTGGCTGGACTGATGAGGATGATTCACCCTCCTCCTCCTCCCCATGCAGAGGACATCTCTGGGCTCACATTCAAGCCCAGGGTTCCAGCTCTGCACACCTCAGTCTGCTCTGCACATCCCAGCCCCTTCATGGATCCTGTATCACATGGAAACTGGTGATGGAGCTGCCTTTCCTGCCCCATCACAGGCTGCAGCCCAGAAGGAGCTGAGCGGCAAATGAAGCTCAGGGTTTTGACTTCGTGCCCCCAGCACCTCCTATGCATCACTTTAGGAGGCTGCAAGCAACCAGCCTGTCCATCTTGCCCATGGAGCTGGAGTTCTGGAGTTCTCAGAGCCAGCTCTGAGAAGATCACAGCCTGGGGCTTCTAGGATGTGAGGCATCTCCATCCTGCTGATACCCAAACTGGTCCATGGCAGCACTGCACTCATGGGCGGGACAGGGACAGTGGAGAGGAGATGGGAGACCCCCACATCCAATGCAAGGCTCTCAGGGCTGTTCCCTCTCCTATCTGGGCCCAGGTTGGGATGTTCACTCCTGCTGTTCCTGTGTCAGCAAAGAGAGGGGACTCAGTCTCTGTCAATCAGGCACTTTCCACCACAGCTAAAAATGCACTCGCAGAAGGAAAACAAAATAAAAACACAAAACAAAACAGAGAGGTGAAAAATTCCTTGATATTTCTCTCCTGCAAATCCCCAGAGCCAGCAGAGAGGCGAGAGCCCCCGGAGTTTGTCAAGCAAACACTTTCACACCCTTGGCCACGCTCGGCACACTGCCGCTGGAATGCCAAATATATATTTAAGCCCTGCTCATCAAAGGAGTCTGTTCGGAGTCGGTTTTGGGCAACGTGCATGTGGGTTTGGCCTGGAGAGAAAACCAGGGATGCGGAGAACATTTCTTGGGGATGGGAGACAGCTCGCGTGCGCGCACACACACACGCGTGAGATAAATGACAACCTTCAAGGTCGTGTGGCTGTAAGGTCGCGGGCTGGGCACGAGATACCTGCCCGCTGTGGCACTCACCCTTATCAGCGCCTGTCGCACTGTGGGGTGGGGATGTTTAGGCTGGAGGGAGGCCAGCAGCCATTCTGCATTCCAGCGCTATAAACTTTGTCAAAGCTGAACGAGCTCAGCCAGCAAAGCCAGGGTCCAGCGAGACGAGCAGGAAGCAGCGCTTTGGGACAGGGCAAGATTGCAGGGACATGGAGGGCTGCTCAGGGCTGTGCACCTCGCCATGAGGTGATAAGAAGGCTTGGGCTTAGCACTATGCAGTAGTGAGACACAGATACAGCGTTCCTGTAAGTCCAAGGTTGGCGTCTGCCAGGGTGCCACAAATCCTCCTCTGCTTCCCCTAGCACTACCTGCACTAGGCTGCCAGCCATCCCGCAGGGCATCACTGCTTATCTGCTGCCAAACAACCCCCAGACCTGTTCTTGGAGGCATCGAGGGCGGGGGGCTGCTGCTCCACAGCTCCTCTCAGACATGGCTTTGCTGCAACAAACTGGACACAGCAAGGAGCACTTTGGGAGCACACAGCAAATGGGAGACCCTTTCTGCATGGACCATTCCTGTTCCTCTCTCCTTCACGAGCATTCCCTTGGTTTGTTCCAGACAGCCCAGGGACCTATGCCCATCTCATGGACAATCTCAGCATCAGAGAGATGGGGAAATCTCTGCCTTCCTCCTCCTCTTCTATGTGGGGTTTGCAAAGCCCCAGTGCTGGCTGCAGGGGCTGAGAGCAGGTCTGGGGGATGCCACACATGGGTTGGTGGCAGGGCAGGAGCTCTATCTCCAGATAGGACAGGCTGACCTTTCCCCTCTCTGTCATTGCTCCAGTCAAGAGCAAAGACGTTTTAGCCCAAATCTTGTACCTCATTCCAGCTGGCAGAGCTGCAGGTTGGGGTCTGTCCAAGGGCTGGAGTTGGACAGGGCAGGAGAGATCATTGCCACAAGCAAACAGAGCATGCCAGTGCTGTGAAATCAGGCATTACGCGCCTGTCTCCTGAGGCACGACCAGCCCGTCAGGCTGCCAGGGAGACACTCTGGTTATGGCAGGGGCAACCCCAGCACCAGCAGGGCCTGACCCTGCACAGCCATGTCTGTCAAGCTGGGTTCATCTCCAGGTGAGGGGAGGGATTACTGCACCGCCACGGTTGGATTTCAGGCACCTGCTGCAAATAAAACATTCTGTCAGGGCACCTTCGCCCTTTCAGCCCTTGGAGAGAGGGACAGGGTCCCTGTGGTGCTACCTGGGGGGGCACAGAGGGCTGAGGGAGCTGGGAGCTGTGGCCCCAACCCTGCCTCATGCTGTGCCACTCCACCTGGGCAAGCAGATTTCCCCTTGTTGCTGCAGCCTCTTCCAGGTGTCCTGCCAGTTTCAGCCACTGCAGGCCAAGTTGCTCCTCGCTTTCAAGGGCGGGGATCCCAGCCTGTGCTGGGAGACATGCTCCAAGCTTCACCACTCCCCTGCGGGCAAAGAGGAGCAAAGACCTCCTCAGCTCTGGCAACTGCTTCTTTTTCCAGCCCCCTGCCCACTCATCACATCACTCTCTCCATTCATGCTTGCCTTGCTCTGAAGGGTTCACCCACCCCTTGCCATCTCCAGACAGCAAAACCATGCCCTTTAGCTAAATACAGTGTTTTTTTAAAGCCTCACCATTTTCATCCCTACTTTTCTAGGCGTTTTCTTCCATGCAGCACTATCTGTCAGCAGCAGCACTGGAAAACAAGGCACCAAGGGCATCTGCTTCCAGCTGCCCTGTGCTCATGTAAAATCTCATCTGTTTGTAGTCCCTCTCTCCTGGAACACCATCACCCTCCAGTCTAAAAATTCATCTATCATCTTCAACCTTATTCATAATAACATGCTCAAATATATTGTCTCCTATGTGGTGCCAGGCTATAAAATCCTTCTCAGCTTAAAACCCTGCCATCACCACGGCTAGGTCTTTCTGCAGGCTCGGGGGAACAACAAGGGGCCTCTATAGACCCACTCTGCACTGCCATCAGCTGTCATCACCTCAAAACATGAGCCTGTCATCAGCAGACACATAGTGATAGTCAAGGAGCTCCTTCTTTGCTCCCCAGCAACCCCAGCTACTCCAGCAGCCCCAAAGTGGGGGAGCAGGGTTCCCTCAAATGCCCTGCCTCCAGGAACTGAGGTTGGCAGGGAACCTCTTCGAACACCTGGAAGCTCAAAAGGCAGCTCTTCAAGTTGACATCAGAGCCAAGGCGAGGACTGGGCTGCTCCTCACTCTGCCCATGCTGGCTCCTGGAGCTGGTGTCCACAGCCCACTGCCTCCTACCAGGCTACACATCTGCAGCCTCCACCCGTGCAGGAGAGCAGGAATCAATTACAGGGCTGGCAAAGGCAGGGCTGCTCCAGGGCTGGCACGTGGCACCAGCTCCAGCGGCCGCAGAGCACGTGGCACAGCACTGGAGGCAGCAGCTGGGTGCAGATGTGCCACTGGCTCATGGAGAAGAGGCAGGGGAACCACTTGAAAGCCACGGTATGAAAGTGCTGGTAAACCAGGGCCACTCCTCTGCTCCTCTGGCTTCATGGGCTATTTATAGTCCTCTGGGTGCCCACCCTGGGGCAGTTAAACCCCTGTGGTGCAGACTTTTGCCAAGCCAGCCATCTTGTCTGCCATTCAGCTCCCCAGACCACCAGCAAAGTCCTGGACCCACCTGGTAGCTAAGACGCTCCAGGGGGTCTCTGATCCAGCCCATCAGAGGGACTCACAGCATGGACACATCAGCACGCACCGGAAGGACCAGCCCTCATGCAGTGCTCAGACAACAAGCACGTACAGCAGGGACGTATGGACAAGCCCCACCACACCAGTCTGGTGACAAGGAGAGACCCAGCCAAGCCATGGTCACTCCCTGGAACCCCACTGTTAGTAACCCCAGGTGGCTGCAGCTGGGTGGAAGGGGAAGATGTCCCCACTCTCCCTAGAACTGGGTGGAAAGAGTGTGGGGGGGCTCCTGTCAAGCTTATGGGCTGGTTTCCTTGTTGAATGGGAAGGGTTAGGTCTCACCCCGTGTCCCAGCACCCAGCAGCTGCGGGGCATTGCAAGGGTTTCTTGAGTCTTTGCAGGCAGAGGAGAGCTGAGTTTGCACTAGAGAAATGTGCTTCTGCTAACCCACACCTCGCAGGGGCTGCCGAAGGGCTTCAGGGAAGGTGGGACATGAGGAAGAGGAGGAAGAGCAGCAGTGCCATGCCCTCAGTGTCTCTCGTAGTGCTGGCCCTGCACCCTCTCCTCCTGCCAAGCAGTACATCCAGGCATTACTCTGTGCACAATCCCGACTCTGTACCTAACCCCAGCTGAGTCTAACCCCAACTCTGCTCGCACCTGTGGGAGCAAATGTGGCTGTAGCTCAATGCTCGCCCCTGCGAGTTGAGCTTTGTGGGCCCCTGGTGTCTCCTGAGGGCTGCAGGGTGAGGATGCTGCCCACACAGCCCAGAGCTGTGGTGACCCCTGGGGCTTGAGGGGTAGGAGTGTGCTGATCGGGAGTAGGTGGCAGCTGACGGTGCTCCCCCAGCCAGCGGTGGAGGAGGAGCTAAATTTATTCCACCAATATGTGGGCAGCAGGAGGGGACCAGGGGGCTCCTCCAGCCTGTCTGCCCCATTCGTGGCCAACCCTGTCCCGACACCAGTGACGACAGCAGGGTCCTTTTGGACTGTCTCTTTGGCACCCATGTGTCCTGATGACTGGCCCTGAGTGGACCCAAGTCCTTCCTCCTCTGACCACAGAGGGGAAAGTTTCCAAATTAAAAACCTAAATCTGGCAACAAGGTGCCCATGGCAGGAACCTTTTAAACTGGCCATTAAAGTTTATAAGTTAGATGGGCACCAGGAGCAAGTGGCAGAACTGCAGGAAAACAGCCGCCCCTCCTTGAGCAGCCTAACCACGGCTGTCCCCAAAGCCGCAGGGCTGACGTCACGGCATGACTTCACCTCCATCACCCACTGCCTGGCCGGCCCCAGTACTGTGTTTACCCCTGCCCATCCCTGCTGCTGTCCCTCGGAGCCTGCTTTTCCCTTTGAGGTCAGTCAGCAGCCCCGGGGCCTGGCGAGGAAGAGGAAAAGAGTAGAGAGAAGGAAACCAAACCTCAGCGCCCACAAGGCAGGCTGCAAAACACGGAGTCTCAGCAGCCGCACTGCAGGGATGGTGGGCTCTGTCCTCTCTCTCTCCCCCAGCTGCACCCCCCCTTCCTGCCTCTAGGCTGCTGGAAAAACTCCTGCAGCCAGGGCTGTTCCCACTGTTATTCCCCCCTTTTCCCACAGACAACACATTCTGTACTGTTGGCAAGATGGGCTGTGGGGAGGTATTGGATCCAACTTACTGACCTATCCTGCCCCAGGATGTCAAGATGCACTGCAGGCACCTGAGAGATCCCGGCCTCTATTCCAAGGGATGAGATGCTATGGAGTGAATGAGTGGCACAGGCTGTCCCCAAGCCCAGGTAGGGTACCTGCCCCTGGGTAAAGCACAGCCTGGGGTTCCAGCTAGAGGAGCACTGGGAGTAGCAGAAACAGAAGCCTTGGGTGCCTGGGCACAGACCCGGCCAGAACCTCTCCCTTCTTCCCTGCCAGCACAGGGGCACTTCAGCTCTAAACCTCTCAAAGAGGAGCCACCAGCCTTGGTGAGGTGTTGCAGGTGCATGTGGGATGCTGGTTTGCCTTACCTGGTTGGGTGGGAGGGTGGACAGGGGGTATAAAACTCCATGGGCAGCGATACTGGAAGAGCCCTGGAATCGGCCTGAACAATGTGCTCAGCTGGGAGACCCATGTTGCCAGAACATGGGTGAGAGCCACAAAAGCCACGCGGGTTCAGAAGGGGCAAGGCTGGGGGCTGTGCGGCTGCAGGGCTGCCTGTAGTAAGCCCAGGGCACCAGCCAGAACAGGCTGGGAAAGTCACTATCCCCACTGGCTGCTGTTCAGAGCCTCACAGGGCACACGTTGCCCGCTGTCACCTCCCAGAGAGGTTTGTGGGTTGCATTTATAGACTCGGCCACAGCCCGTGGACCTTATCTTCTGGACCACATAGTGCTGCCCCTGCATCCGGAGCATCTCTGGGAGAGGGAAGTGTCACCGACCCTCTCTGCACCCTGGTGAGTCAGTGCACACACCCGAGCCACTCACACTCCTCTCCATGGGCATCGATCAGTGGGGAAGCACACACACACATACACACATACACACAAACAGGGCAGCCTCTGCAAACAACTGCTTGTTAAGTTAAAATTAAACTCTGCACAAATATTGACCTTTGGAGGGGACACAAACTCTGCCAATATATTTACCAGCTTTATAAATGGGCCTGACCACAGTGCCCTATACGCTGAGGTGGAGGAGGTGAGGGCTGCAGAGGTGCCCAAACAAGGCGCATTCCCCCCTTCCCCAATGGGGCTCTCCCCAAACAATGCCACTGTGCCCCCCAGCTGCCCCCCACCATTCCCAGTCCCCACTCCAGCCTTAAGGAGGATGGATGGTGGGCATGAGGATTCACTTTTTCCCTCCAACTTGTGGTTTCTTGAGGGAGCAGCCAGCAGCTCACAGAGGACATGGGAAGCTCTTGTCTCCTCTGGCCTTGTGAAATTGGTCAGCAATACTGCAGTTCTGATGCTGCTCCTTATCTTCCAACCCTTCTAGACTTCTGCACTGACCAAAGCTTCACTGTCTGGCAGGAGCACCCACTGCCAAGCCCAGCTGCCCAGGACTTGGGCAGGTGGCTCTGTCCATGAGTCTGTGCCCCTCTGTGGAGTGCTCAGCACAGCCTGGGCAGGGGTTCCCGTCTATCAAGGGGAACCCAGAGCTCGCGGCTTGGTTCTTCACCTGGAAATGCTTCAGGAGCAGAAACACCAGTAGCCTGCAGCTGGAGAGATGGCACAGCATTGCTCTGCAGCAGGAAATCACCCCTCTCAAACCCACCAGAGCTCTCCAAAGGAGCCAGGATGCCCAGCTGAGCATCTGGGGTTTGCAGTGGGAATGGACACGTTGTTTCCACAAGGAGGATGGCTAAACCAGCGTCGCTGTCATGGGAGAAGATGCAAGCTCTTCTCACAGCCCACACCTAAGGCAAATCACAGGAGGCAAGCTGGAATAAATGGTGGCTTTTGTAGGCAGAGGGTACAAATGGGGTGGCATGGGAGGCAAGAGCATTGTCAAGGATACTAGTGCAATACGCTGCTGTTGAATAGCTGGGCAGTGAAGGAGGACTTGGGAACAGCCCCAGCTACTTTGTTAATGCAAGGGGAACATACTGGCCTGGAACTCAGCAAGGAGAAGATGACCTTGCGCATCCTGAGGAGACCAGGATGGGACCATTGTGCCTGAGGCTGTCGCTGACTCTGAATCCTTGGGCAAAGAGGATGACACAGATGTGAGCACATGGTCTGGTTAAGCATGCACCAGTGGGCAGTGGAGCTCAGCATGTAAGAAAGATGATGGAGGGTGGATTCAGGAGATGGCCCAAGAGCTGGGCATGCAGACCTAAGGCCATACAGAGCCAAGAGAAGGGTGCCCAGACTATGTGCATGCAGCAGGTACAACTCCTGCAGCCAGAGCAGTGCATGCACTGGCTGGGCACTGGGAGGAAGGCTTGTGCCCATGCTGGCTGCCTGGTCCCTGGCCCCAGGGATGCAGGGAGGAGAGCACGACGTATACAGCAGGGGATGCTCAAGTTCCAGCGCTTGGAAATACTGAATAGAGTCTTATTCAGGCTGATGTAAAACACTGTTAAAACACACAAAAATCCTTTGAGTAATGGGCGAGCGGGAAAGAGGCATCTATAATTAACAGTAACTGTTCGAGACGGTCGCTGCCCAGAGACGTGTACTGTGCAAAACCACTTGAAAAGGCCTCGTCTGAAAGGCGAAGCCTGGGGTTTTTCAAGAAGCCCGTCATGTAACGATCCTGGCCCTTCCAAAATAATTCTGCCATATTAAAAAAACCCAAAACCTCAGCTTAATCACCCTGCAGCACTGGGACTGGAGAGCTCTGAGAGGAGGGGAAGGGAAGCACAACCGGCTTCCAATTAGAGCCTCATTAGAAAGGAAAGCTGGGGAGCTATTAGAGAGCTGGCCAGGAGTGAGCAGAGCCAGATGCCTAGAGACCCACTGCAGGAGGGGTGTCCCCATCACCCCTGCCCCTTCCTCTCTTCCTCCTCAGTGGGTGCTCTGGGACCCCAAGAGTGACGTGGTCCCAACTGTAGGCACTTGACCTGAGCAGAAGAAGAGGTTGCTGTAGTTGCATACCTAAAAGCTGTCATGGGAGCCCTGGCCCTACACATAGTAGAGTTTGGGGATGTTCATGGAGCTGGGCAGGGAACACTAGGGTTGGGAGAAAGGGGAACTGGGGCTAGAAGGATACTGCAGCTGGAGAGGGAAAGTGAGACAGGGTCTGTGGGCTTCACTGCCTCCTCCCACCCCCAGAGGCACAGAGCCAGGCCAGAGACTGCCCCAGCCTGGATGTCCCTGTGATACCAGATGAGGCTTCCATTTTTGCCAAACCCAGGGGGGAAGGTGACAGCCCTGCTGTGAGCACATACCTTCTCCTGCCCTGCAAGCACACCTTGCCACCTTCCTTGCCACCTTGTGTCCCTATGCCCTCCCATGTAGACCAGTTCTAGTGGCCAGTGTGCTGCAGCCCCACAATGATGAGTGCAGTGGCTACAGACACTCGTCAAAGTGCCAAAGTCTAGACAGGTCAGAGTGAATGCCAGAGCATCATCACCCACAGCACACGTTCATCCACAACATCCACCCCAGCTCGTTTGCTTCATCACTCTGGCTTTAATTGTGTCCACCAGCCCTGTCTGCCTGGGCCAGGGCAGTGGGCATCTCCTTGCCTGCCTGAAGTCTGGCTCCAGGGCTGTCCAGGCAGGAGGCACACTGCCCAGAGAAGCCTTCCCTTCCCATCCCACAGCCTGGGACCCATCCAACACAAAGTTAATTCCTAACCATGGGTAACCACCAGTGTCCCAGCTGGGATGATTTATCCTCTATCTGCCTGGGTTGGATTTATGAGCCACACATCCCCTAGGCTGTGATAAAGGCCATGTTTGTGCTCCTCCATACCCGCCTTCCCGTAGCCTCTCCGTGCGGACTCACTGCCCACCCCCCCCGCCATTTACAAGCCTTTCCCCAGCATGGAAACCTGACAGCCCGCAGAAGAACAGTAAACAGCACAGAAAATAGAACATGCTGGAGGCCAAGGAGAGACACGCCAGCCAGGGAAGCCACAAATGGTTCCTGCTTTCAGGACCTGTTCAGGAAAAGAGAGTGGGATGTACCCTGGACTCCTACCAGCCCCCAAAAGGGGAGAGGGGAGCTGCTATTAATAGCTGATCCAGGGCACTGCTCACATGCAGGGCTGGATTGGATGATGCCACAGCCGTGTTTGGGATGGCTGGGCATCAAGGAGCAGTCCTTGAGGCAGTGCTGGGTGGGAGTGGGCATTTGCCCTGCAAACGGGAATTCACATACAGGGCGGAAAATTCCTCATCCCATCAGTCCAGCGCGAGGCCAGGAGAACTGGGGACCTGAAGTGAGGCCAGATGCTGCTATGTTTGCCCCTGTCAAGTAGCAATAGGTTGTGGGGGTGCAAAGGGGTGCTAATTGCATGCAACCCTGCATGCACTTGTCCCAATCCATCTTCCCCTGCAGACGGTGCCTGACAACGCAGCACCTAGAGACAATGTCATGGTGATGCCTTAGATTTGCACTTCAGGCTGCTCCAGGGTTTGGCCATGGTGAAGAGGAAGACATGTCACCCAGCTTCTTTTTAAACAAGATCTGAGGCTTCTTCCCTTGTGCTGGGAACACAATCAGCCCCTGTGCAGTGCTGGGCATTACTGCAGTGCTGGTAGCCTCCGTAGTGGGCCAAATATGTGCAGAGAGCTGCATGCACCTGCATCTGTGTTCTGCCCCTCCACCAGCCAGAAGTCACTGTGTTAGAGGCTGGATGTTCTGCATGCACTGCAGCAGCTGCAGTTCAGAGCCTTGTGCATCGGTGTCCCGGCCCCAGCAGCTGGGATGGCATCACTCTCTGCAGCACAACCAGGGGCTTCCAGTCCCCACAGCCAGCTGGATGTACAGCCCAAGAGGCAGGCAAACAGGCTGGATGCTGGCAACCCAGCCATACAGATGGTGGTCCTGAATTCAAAGCAGTCCCTTGCCAGTGGCATCCATCTGAAAAGAGAGCAACGGGCAGAAGTGACAGCCCTGAGGTTTGCACCATGAGGCTGGAAGAAGCAGGATGGATGAGGCTGCAGGCAGCATCCTGGCTCTTGAGGCTGTCACGGCCAGCCCCAAGCCGTCCCCCAGCCCTCTGCAGTGCTGATAGCGGCAGCCCCAGCAAGGGAGAGAAGAGAGCCTTGTTCTGGGGCCAAGACTAAGGCGATTCAGTGCTCTGCTCCCCTGAGGTTTCTCGGGTGAAACCTGGCTCTGTAATGGCTGTGTCTGTAAAACGTATGGAAATGCCCATAAAACCTGTATCAAATGCTATATGGATATATATGGATATATGGAGAGAACTATGAAATTAGGAGCATGAGGGGAATTGGGGCAGGACGGCTCCCTCTGAGCCATAAAAACAAGTAAGTAAAAGGTAGGGGAGGCAGCAGCACCGGGAGCTGTGCAGACAGGCTGGCACGGTAAGGAGCCAGGGGAAGGGGCACCCTGGCTCACACTGTGCAGCTCTGCTGAGACCTGAGCCCATGGGAAGCCTCCAGAACACAGGGACCTCTCTGTGGAGCTGCATGGGAAAGAGCACTGTGCAGGTCTCAGGAAGTCTCACCAGAGCTTCCCAGCAGCCCAAACCCTCACTTATGGGCAGAGGCAGGAGGCCTGACTGTGGGGAGAACCTGGCAGCACCCCTGAACTTGGAGGCAGCTTAAGGATGAGCTATCAAAGTGACAAGTGAAAGGCTGGAGAGGGGAAATGGACAAAGGTCTTTGCTGTGGATGACAACAGAGAGATCCCAGCTGGAATGAAAGAGCCAGCATCAGCAGAGCACTAGTTGAGCATGTTGTGCATCGGTGACGGAGCAGTACCATCACTTTAAGAGCTGAGGTTTTAGTAAAATTTCTGATCTCTCTATCAACAGATTTTGCAGTGAAATCATAAACAAATGGGCAAACAGAAGCCCTTTCTGAGGAGTAAGCAATAAAAAATTAGAGGAGGTGTGCTGTGGCCACTGATGCTGTTTGTTCCCCACACTGTGCTGGGGAGCACCCAGTTGGCTCCAGTCCTTCTTGCCTTGCCCCAGCAGGGGCTGGGGAGCTGGGACCCCAGCTCTCTGCTGCTCCCACCAAAACCTTTCACTTCTTGTAGCCTTCCTAAAGGAAAAAACAGGCCCACAACCCCTGAATTTGGAGGCTCATCTGCCCTGATTCATTTGACCTGAGAAAAGTAAGCATGGAGGGACCTCTGCAGCAGGGAGACCAGGACAAGACCAGCTGCAGGCACACCCTTGCTCCTAACCCACATGGGCCTGATGCTGTCGTGATGGGGGAAAGCTGCTTGGCTGCATGACAGCCTGCTTGGCTCCTGCTGCACCACTGACCAGGGTGACAGCACAATGTGGGTACCAGCCCTGCTGCCTTGAAGCATCCCTGTCACAAAGGCTGCAGCCAGGGTGATGCAGCGATGCAATGCCAGGGCTGCAGTGATGCAGTGCCTGACATGCAGAGATGCAGTGCCTGGGACACAGTACTGGGGACGTGGGATGCAGTGCCCGAGATGCAGAGGTGCAGTGCCTTATCCGCAGCCCCCCTGCCGCCGCCGCCGCAGCCCATCAGGCAGGCGGTGACCGGAACCAGGGCGCCATCTGCCGCGTCCCTGTCACCCACCGCGGCCACATCTCCGCGGCTCTGACATCCAGGGCATCCAGTTTGCAGCAGTGTGGCAGTGATGAGGAGCAAATGCCTCCGGGCTGTTCCTCCTTTGAGCTCCAGGCTGGTGCTGGGACAGGGGGCAGTTTGGGTTGTCCCACAAAATAAATCTGGGAAGTGGGGCAGGTGGGGGGCCATGCAGGGAAATGTCCGCAGCAAAGCAGACAGAGGGATGTAAGAGATGGAGGGGATGAGAGGCTCTTGAAATTCTGCTGGCACTCTACTCTGCACTACCAGATGCAGACCCTGCCCAAAGGCTACCAGAGGCACTGGGCAGCTTTTGCAGGACAAGTTTAGAGGCTACCTCACCAAGGCAGGAAGCTCCTGAATATTAATGTCCATTGTGGCTTTCAAGAACATCAACACAGCACAAAGACCTAATATTACTCCTGGCCATGCAAAAGGCAGTAATATCCTCATGTCAACTAGGTGACAGAGTGAGGATGGGATGCCCATCCTCTGCCCATGTCCTCAGTCTCTGTGCTCCAGCTCTTCAGCAGGCCAGAGCAGTGGGAGGGGAGCCCTGCTTTCTTTGCAATCCCGAAGTCTCAAAACACAGGGAGCAAGAGCCAGGCAGGCAGGGAGATGCCTACTCTGTGACCATGGCACCTGCACCATGATAGGCACTTGCAGTCACAGTGTCCCAGGAGCCAGCAAAGGGATGCTGCCTGGGGAGCTGGGCAGTTTGTGGGGCTGGCACATGCCGTGGCTGAAGAAAATTGCTGTCTGCTTTGGAAAGCATCATTGATGAAGGTCACAAAGCCAGAGGATGGATTCCCCAGGGACCTGGGTGTGCCTGAGCACCCTTCCAGCCATGCCATCAGTAGGCTGCAGGGGAGGGGAGGGCAGGCATGGCCTCAGGGAAGCATAGGGGACAGCAGGCGGGATGTGATCACACTTGAGACACACCCTTAACCCCTGTCCTTGGGCATGATGGGAGCTGCAGAGTTGCCCTGTGGCTTCCCAAGGATCCCAGGTTAGAGAGCTACCAGGCTGGAACTTCAGGAACAGCCACACTGATGGCCATGGGAACATAGGGATGCTCCCCCCATGCCTGTCCTTCCTCCCTCTTCCCCAGTATCCATCAGTATCTCCCTCCAGCAGCCACAGCTCCCAGGACCACAGAACATGTATCAGCCAAGCACTGCTGCCAGCAGAGACACCACTGAGAAGGGTTTTAGGGGTGTAAGCCTTTCATCTTGGCACAACTCTGGGATGGAGGATTCTGCAGGCCACCTGCATCCCCTTGGTGAGGCTGGCAGGTCCCTGGGCATAGCAGTCCCTGGGCATGGCTCCTGTGCTCAGCCAGTGTAGTGCAAGGTCACACCCAGGCCTGTGAACCCAGGCAGGCACAGGGGGGACCTTCTAGTCACACAATTACTATATTATGTAGCACTAATAAAAAAAAAAAAAAGAGTGGGGGAGAAAGGGCTTGAAGTTTTCTTAATGCCACATAGTAAAGTATTTATAGAAAGCCAGGCGTGAATGGGCCGCTTACAGGCCACACTCCTCCTCGGCGTCAGGATCTCCAGGAATTATTCTGTGCAGTCACATTGTTGTATTCACCCTGAGATTGAGTTTAATTACAGACATGCGGGTGAACAGGCTGTCAGTGTTCCAGCCTCGCTGGGGAAAGGGCAACTGAGCTCCCTTTAATGAATGTATTTTAAAAAGACCCAAGGTTGAAATAGAGACGGAGAGAGGGGGGCTCGCAGAGGCAGTGCTGGGGACAACAGGGATGGAGGAGAAGGGGCTATGGGGAGACGTGGGGTACCAGAGGAGCCACTGGATCTCTCTGCATTGGGGAATGGGGCTGGGATGCTGGGGAGAGGTTGGGAACAGTTGGCCATGGAGTGTATGGGGCACACAGAGCTGGAGGCACGTGGTCCAGATGTGGCCAGAGCCGCTCGCAGGATGCAGGGCCCCAAGCATCCACTGCACACAGGATGGCAGATCCCCTTGGAGACCCAGAGGAACTTCCCAAAGAAAATGGGGGGAGTGGGGAAGACTCCCAATTTATTACAGAGCAGCATATAGACAGAACAAATAAATATAGAGCTACTTTATTACAAGGCTGGCCAACTCTGGTGGCTGACTGATTACAGGGCAGGCTGCTCCAGAGCTACGCAAACCCAGACCTCAATAAAGGCCAGATTGGAGCTGCCTTTCACTCATTGACAACTTTGGCGTGCTCCTGCTGTGCTGCTCAGCCCCAGCACACCGCTGGCTGCCCCCACACCCCAGCACCAGGCAAAGGGGTAAATAAAAGCTTAAATAAGTCGTGAGGAAGCAATGAGCAGGGAGCATCAGCAGCCTTGCAGACAGGCACTAAAAATACAGTTTATTTTCCTAAGGAGGCAGCAACTTCCAAAACTGTAGATTTGAACAAAAAAAAAAAAAAAAGCAAAGAATAAAATGCCATAAGAATTATAGATCCATGGCGGGGGTGGGGAAAAGACCCAAGAACAAGGAAAGAAAAACACAGTGATGAGTAAGATACACACATGACGCATGTAAATATACCGAGACGGAAATGCATAAGCCTCCTGCACACAGAGGCACACGCAGGCACATGCAGAGGCACACGTGCAGGGATGGCTCCCAGCTCCCGGTGGGGATGGAGCCAGCCCACGTTCTCTCTTCTCCTCTCCTCTCCCCAGGGCCGAAGGCATTAACCTCTGCACACACACACAGACATCTTTCCAGGGCTTAGGCTGAAAGGGCACTTTGTCTCTTGCTGCATGGCACTCTCTGGGCTCCCAAGCCACCACCAGTGAGGTGGTGGCTGCTGTCCCCAGGGACTCCTGCGACCACCTCTGTGCTGAATCCCTGGCGCCTGGCACAAGCCACGGACCCCACAGTGGGGCGGAGGGTCAGGGCACGGACCCAGCCAGGCCAGGAGCTTCCTGGCCAGCAGCCGAGGCAGCCCCGTGCCCGGGCAACTGGCCAGCGCACCAGACCCCAGTGTGCCCGCAGGAGATGAGGGAGGGATGGAGACCGGCACGTCTGTGGGGCTGCAGGTCAGGAGGCTTTAAAGGAGTTGATTTAGTATTGTCCTACCTGCCCTGAAATGGGTACTTGAGTAAGGGATGGAGGTTGTTTCGGGTCATCGTTGTGCTGAACAGAGCCGTTATAGCACAGGGCAGGAGAAAGGGCTGCTTTGGGATGAGCCAACTCCCCTGGGCACAGCTGGGTGAGACGGCTGTGGTCCCGCACGTGCCCCATACACAGCTCTGACAAGGAGATGCTCCCCCAAATATGTCCCCACAGTGACAGATGAACACCACTGAGACCACCAGTCCCATCAAAGTCCCTAGCGCACCTTGGCATCACTGCATTCTCCCCAAGGCAAGAGCCTGGGAGAAGGGGCAAAGCTGGAAGGGAAAGCAGGCAGTCCTGGTGCTGGACAGCCTTCCTTGGCAGTTTGCAAGGGTCCTTTCCCTGAAGTCATCACTGTATGCCCCAAGGGACCCCTGCCACCCCCAGCCCTGCACACTGCCCACCCTGCTCCACAGCAAAGCCTGGCCACAGTGCTCTCAGGGAATTTGCATGGGACAAAGCAAAATACATCAGAGTCCCAAATCTTCCACACTGCACGTGGGATGGCAGCACCCAGGTCATGCCAAGGCACTTGCCATCTCTGCATTTCCTCTGCCCTCACCATCCATCATCACCTGCAGGGGCAGATCTCCTCCCAGGCATGTGGCACATGGTGAGCCTGGGGCCAGCCAGGGCCATCACGGCAGCCCCCACCACTGTCCCCCTCCAGCCTGGGGAGCGGAAAACGGATCTCTGCAAAGGGCAGCTCATGCGGAAGCTGTTCGCATCCCGTAGTGGAGGCTCGACGGGTGAGGAGCAGGGCAGCTCCCAGGTCGCCAGGTTATCGGATGATAACAAGCCAGCACATCCCGAGCACGCGACTTCCAGCAATGCAAGGCTGTTTCCTTTGTTTTGGGAAAACAAGAGGGGAACGAGACCTTTTCTGGCACGTTCTTGCCCGGCCTGAAGCTGTCCCCCACTTGCACCGGCTCGGAGAGGAGCCGTACCCTCTGCCCGCTCCTGGCAGGAGGAGGTGGCTGGAGCCACCCCTCGCCCTTTTCACCTTTCCCACCTCTGTGAGGAGCAGGGCTGGAGCCGGTGACTTGCCAAGCAGGGCCACACGGCTGCTCCTTGCATCCCTCACACCCTGGTGGGGATTCTGGCTGCCTGGCTCTGACATGGGTTCGCAGCCCCACCAGAGATCCCCTGGTCCTGCCTGCACAAGTCGATCTCCAAAGCAGCTGGAGAGGGTGAGGCTAAGCATGAGGGAGGTCAAGACACCCATGTTTTATTTAGGCTGCAGGGACCCTACCACACTGGGGTTAACTCAAAGCCTCCCCACCCCCAAATGCAGGGCTGAGTCCTGTATTGGGGCAGGAGAGCAGCACAAGGTTTGGGCAGGCATTCCCACCTTCCCCTATATCCCATGGTACCCCCTGCTCTCCAGAGAGCTGTGGGTTTGATGGGGGTGTGGGAGACCCCCCCCGCCCCCCCACCCCTTCCCCAGCAGAGGAGGAAACATAATAAGAAAAATAAAATTTATAAGCAAGGCAGTAATTACAGTGTGGCTACAAAAGGCTGCCTCCTCAGGGCCATCATTATGTGGCTAAATTTAACGCCCTGTGCGGCTGCTCTGGGGCGGGGGGGAAGCCGCGTCCTGGGGCTCTGAGCATCCACACAGACGCCGGCTCCTGCTACCTTCCCTCTGTGCCGGCCAGGGCAGCACAGCTGAACGGCAGCCAAGAAAGCCATAAAGCGGGTCAGAATTTTTTTAATAGTCTATTTACCAAGATGCTGTTTTTATTGCCGAGGTTTCTCTCGTTTTATCTCTGGCTTTCCCCTGCCTCCTCGCTCTCTCTTCCCCTGACTCCTGAACAGACTGGGCTGTATTTTCTCTTTTAGGTTCCTCTCTCTCACTTGGTCTAAATACTATTTTCAGAACTCTAATTTTATACGGTATGTCCCTTTTTTTTCTCTTTCTCCTTTTTTTTTTTTTTTTGGTAAATATTTGCCATGACTAAGCCAGGACACATCCCGTTTAAAAGGTTCCCATCCCACAAAACATCAGCCCTTTAATGACATGAATCTCATTAGCTCTCCCCATGAAAAGAGGTATAGAAAAGGAGCATCACTCGGCCCCTCTGAGTTTCTGTATCTGCATGGACATATATTTAGCTGTGTGTACTGTACAGTCACAGGAGGGGACAGTCTGGGCACATGCACACCATCTCTTTCAGCCAGAGGGACCCAGAGTGGGAGCCCCTGGGACCAGTGGGTTTTGGGATATCCGTCTGCCTGAGATAGGGTTGGGAAGGGCTCTAGGCCCAGTGGAGCCGAAGTTGGACTGCAAGAGGAGGCAGCCAGGTACAGAGGGGCCTCAGAGTCCCTCCAAGCTGGAATTTGGGATCCTCTGAAGGACCTTCTCCAGTGCTGGGGAGCAAGTTGTGTAAAGCCCACCCTTGCAAAGAACAGTCCTGCCAGAGGGACCCAGCCACTGCTCTCTCCAGGCCCTGAGTCCCTGGTTGGGTTTGGCACTGGATAGCAGATGTTGGCTACATACTTGGAGATTGATTCAGAAGAACCAGCACAAGGTCCCAGGAAACATACTGGGTCCAAATGCCCAGAGAGTTTTCCCTACTGAGGTTGGAGTCTGTCTGACCAAGTGGTCTCTGCATCAAGTACAGTAAGCCTGGGGAGCAAGCAGAGTCCCCAAGGGCTCAGGCTATTTCAGCCTTCCTCTCAGCTGAGAAGGACGCTCTGTCTCTCTCCATCCATAACAGCATCTTCTGCTGGGGAACCAGTCCATCCACAGTTCCATGTTGGGCGTGGTCATTTCTACTTCAGTATGGTCTTCACTTCTCCAGTATAGGTATCCCTTTCTTGGTGTAGTCTTTCCTTCTTCAGCATGGCCATCTCTTCTTTGGCACTGTCATCCCTTCCTCTGCACAGTCATCTGTCCCTCAGGATGGTCAGTCTTTCCCCTTGGTTCACCAGCTGTCTGATACCAGAGGGAGAAATCCCAGGAGATGCCACAGGCTTGCCCAGACCTCACAGGCTGAGATCTCATTCCCAGAGCCTGAAGGACACAGCAGGAGAAGTCTACATAAAAGAATTTAGTCTCTCTGTTTCCCAGATCCTCTCTGCATTTTCCCTCTTATTTCCCGTCCAAGCAGGATACAGTGCTATTTCTCAGCCTCACCGCACCCTACCATTCTGGCATCAGGTGAACACGTTAGCATGACCTCCTCATTGTTCTCTAGAGGTGTTCCCAGACACCAGCTGTGAAAAATCTGCAAAGGTACTGCTGAGTCCACAGCATGGGGCATGGCTGTGCTCATTGCATTCATATGGGTGCTCCTCCATATTTTGAGGAGAAAGAGAAATAACTCCAAGAAGGGCTGCAGACAGGCAGTGCTGTGCAGAGACCAGTGCTGCTGCAGGCATTGCACTAACGGAGAAAAACAGGCTTCCAACCCATAAATAAACCTGGGGGGATTTCACTTCACTTTAAATTGCTTTAAAGGTTTGGTTTCGGCAGCTGAATAGACCCAACCTTAAATGGTATCACCAGCTCAGGCAGCAGATGCCTGTACTGAAAAGGTAGCACACCCACCCTGGCTGTTTCCACACGCCCTGGTGTAGGACCCTCTCCCTCCGGCAATGCAGCCACATTTCCAAGTGTTTCCACAACCCAGAGAGTGAGACATGACTAGGAGAGACTCACACCTCCCCAAGTGCATGGCTCCCAGAGGTGGGGCTTTCTGCAGCTGTGCCAGAGCCCGTGTGCAGGCAGGGCTCCGTGTGCTCAGGCTGCACTGAGCCAGGTTCCCCGCTGGCCCCCAGCAGCCAACATTAATTCATTAACAGTCCCATTAACACCCAGCTGTGGTTTCCCCCCAAACTCAGGCAGGGACCCGTACCCCTGTGAAAGCTGCTGACAGACCAAGTTTCCACCTTCAACCCTTCTGGAGTTCTGTATAAAAATAAGCAAGACTTTTTTTTCAGAAGGAAAACTATATTTCCCCTATCCACACGCCCGCGCACACGTGCAGGACTCACAGCAGGAATTTGCTCCAATTTCCCCCACCCACAAATGTATCGCCTTTGGCCAGAGACCAAATATGGGCATTTTCAGCCCAAGATATCAAGTTTTTCAGCATCCAGAAGACAAGAAGCCACCATGACCCTGAGCTGGGCTAAAAAGGGGGCCAGTTCCCTGGCCAAAGGGTGCTGGGAGACCCAGTGGTGCTCCCACCAGGGCCTCAGCCAGGATCCACAGCAAGGCAGCTGCCAGCACCTCCTGAAGAACTGCCCTCCTGGCATGGCTAAGCATCCTGTTTGGGATCTGGTACCAAATTTCTATTTTCCCCTTTTAATTGTCGTTCCCAGACAGCCACGAGCACCAGATGCTGCAGCATCCCAAGGAGATGCCCAGCCCAGCACCTACTTGGGACCTATTACCCAGCGTTTATTTTCTCCTTTCCCACGTGATCTTCCCTCAAGAGCTGTGAGCACTAGTTGATGTTCAGGAGACAACCCCTGATGCTCCAGAAGCCCTGGGCCACCCCATGCCACAGAAGAGTTGATATCCTTGCCTTACATCATCCAGCTCTACATCAGGCTCTGCAGCCTGGGTTAGCAGCACAGGACGTCGTTCTCTGCTGCTCTCGCTGAGAAGCTGGAGGCCAGGAAGCAGAGATCTCAATCAAATGTAGGCACCATGGGATCAGAGCACTGCTTGGGGCTTGGAGGGTATGCTGCTTTGGGCATGTCACCAACAGGGTGGCTTCAGGTCACTGGAGAGGACAAAGCCAGTGCCAGCTATCTTCTAAGACAGCTGGTCACTACCAGAGCACCCTGCAAGCCTTTGATCCAGAGGTGTTTGCCTCGCTGAGAACCCTCTAACTACTCCTTCCTTTAAACAGGAAAGCTCACAAATGCCCTATATGGTTCCATGTCTATACGTTGTCTATGTATTTGTGTACACATATGCACACAACACACAGAGATTTATTCGTGTTTTCAGAGCGGTTCAGAATACATTCCAGGACGAAATTCCAGCCGGTGCTGGAGCCAAGAACATCAGTGGCTCCAGCATTTGCTGCCCCCTCTGCCTGCACACACACTAAATACGGAAAGGGAGAGGTATAAATAGAGAGAGAAATACATGAATGGCCCTGTTTCCTTACACAGATGCAGAGAGTGCAAAGGTCTGAGCAAAGGGGGAGCAGGCAGACTCAGGAATCCAATGGCTGTACCCCCTGGGGTGCAGAGCAACCCGTTCCCAGGTGCTGCTGTCTGCCCAGGTGTCACAGCTGTTCAGTATGAGCTCTGCATGGACTGGCACAACTGGAAGAGGCTACAGAGGCTTTGGCCCATGGGATAGGGAGGGACCAGCTTTCAGAAACACCAATGCTGGATGCCACTGGAGAAGGGATGCAGCTGTGAGTATGGAGGAAGCTAGTGAAGGGCTCAGGACACACAGGGACATGGTGAAAAAACCTGACAGACCATTTCAAGCACAGAATGGGTGCAGGGAGCTGCAGAGGACAGCACCAGGGGTGCAGGCAGCACTGCTCCTCTGCTCTTGGAGACAGTGGGGATGGCAATACCCCAATCCAAACCTCATCAGCTGGGGACAGAGATGTTGCCACATCCCTTGATGACACAAAGCAGTGCCTTTAGTGCCTCATCAAAGTCTACCCTGTTTTCCTCCCTAAAAGGTCCTTTGCTTCCAGAAACTGCCAGCTGATAGGGTGAGACAGGTAGCTGAAAGGCACAGTGGTGAGGGGCAGACCATGCCACATACCTTCTCCCCTGCCAACCATCCCTGCATGCCCCCTCTGCCCTCCTCTAACCCAAACACAGCTACAAAGCCCAGCCTGGTGGGGCTGGGACCTCAGACACCTCTGCGGTCCCTGCTGCCCCTCACACACTCCCCAGGGCTGGGCACTGCCTGCAGCCACAGGGCCGATAATGGCCAAGATGTGGGAGCAGGGCCGGGGGTGGTGGCAAGGGGATTGATGCTCTGATTTCAAGAGGGGGAAGGGGCTCTCCCCCTTCAATGCTCCTATTTGAGCTGAGGCCTGGCACTGGCTCAAACCACTGCCTGCTGACACAAGATCAATCATCCCCTGAGCTGAGCTGTTCCTCAGCAGCACTGTGCAGCCTGTGCCCATGCACAGGCTGGGGCCTCTCCCACAGGAGCATGGTCTGGCCCCTTTTGTCAGAAGGTCTGTGATGCCCCTCTTCCTGCCTGCAGCACACAGCATGGCATGGCACAGCCTGGCACATCACAGCAGAGCGGGGCACAGCTTTGCATGGTATGGCACAGCATGGCATGGCATGGAGAGGATGAGGAACACCCCAACTGCAAAGGAGGGTTCCCTGCACACAACAGACCACATATGCCAGACAAGGGTTGTGCAATACCCCAGGGAGGGTGGCTGTGTTGGTGCTTGTCCATCCCTCCATCCCCAAAGAAACCACTGGGTGATGCTGAGCTGAAGTGGGCTGGGACCAAGCAGACAGCTGCCTGTACCTGGTCCAGGTGCCACCCACTCTCTACAGTGGCACAGCCACAGTCACAGGGGGTTGGACTGTGAAAATCCCACAGCCCTAGAAGGAGCATCCCCTCAGGGCTCCTGGGACAGCATCCACATCCCTGGTAGAGGCAAGGGCTGGAGCAATCACAGCCAGCCTAACCCTGGTCCAGCACTCACTGCTTGCCCGTGGTCTGGGCACTTTCGGGCAGACTGCTGGTCTGGGGTGCCTGTGCCAAGTCTGGTTTTAGCAGCATGTAGCTCTACTGACTCACTGCTTGTGCAAGTGGCCTGTGGCTGTTGGTGGCAGCCCCAAAAGTGCATCCTGGCTGGGTGCCCCTCACCTGATGGGCCTCAGCAAATAAATAAATAACACCGCAGCACCAACTGCCATGCACCTCCATGGCAAACACCGCAGGGGGCTGGTGCCCCGGTGGTGGTCAGCACCCACATAGTGATGACCACCAGTGCCTCTCCCCAGGTGCACCACTATGGGCACACAATGCTAGCCTCTGTCCCTCATCCTCTTCAGCCAGCAGATGTGGCACTCTGCCCCTTGTTCCCATCAGTGCCAGCATGCATACTCCCAGTCTTGTTCTCACGCTCCTGCTCTGGTACATGTGCCCACACTGAGCACAAGCAGCCCTTGCTCCACTCCTGCTTGTAGCAGTGTGCAACTCCTTGAGTACACATGTGTGCAGGGCAGTGTGTGTCCTACTCTGCTCAGCACAGCCGCGGCCCACTGCGTTTCCAGTGTGGGACTCGGCAGTGATGGGATGATGTGACCAAAGCTTGCTCAGGAATGAACACAAGAACCCCCCAAGTGGCCCCAATCCAGAACAAGACACCAGTACCCATGGGGCTCACTGGGCAAGCACAGCACAAATGCTTGGCAGCACACAAGAGCTTGATCTGCTAATCTGAGCTGCCCCACAAGCCAGCCCCATGCTGCCACCTCTGCCCTGAGTCAACCTGCTCAGGGCTATGCAACTTTTGCACCGCTCAGCCCTGTTAGCAACAGCACTGTGGCCACCAGCTCCTTCTGCAGCCCCACACCAAGGGGCCCCAGCCCAGCTGGGCACCCACAGCATGCTCTCCCTAAGCTGTGCATCCTGCATGTGAGCAGTCCGTGTCGCACGCATAACACCAGCCCCACTCTGGCCCAGTCGCAGCTGCAAAGCCGCAGCTACCTTGTGCTAATTAAAAACATCCCTCGTTTGAAGGAGCCAAAGGGCTGCTTCCTCTCCACTGCACTAAGCTGGCGTGGGTTTGAGGGATGCCGTCCCCACCCTGCAAAATATGCAGGCCACCACCGCCTTCGTCCTCGGCCAGACCGTGGCCACTCCACTACGCAGGGCTTATTTTTAGCTCCTGTTAAAAAGGAGAGGCAGGGTGCTGGAAGCAGGCAGTGTGCAGCCAGGTACCCGGATGGACCCCAGGGTGGCAATGGCCTGTGGCTCCAGAGCGTGTCCTGGCCATCCTCCACCTGCCCCGCTGGCCTGTGTCCCCACACGGGAGGGGGACGGGTGCCTGGCCCTGGTCCCAGCCCCGGTGGGAAACAATAAGAGGGATGCTGACCCCCGGGCGCCCTGACGTCAACCAGCACCACTGCCGGCACCACCGCCAGCCCTGGCCCCGGGGCTCCCACTCGCCCTTGGCTGGGGCCGCACTGGAAGCTGCCTGTTTGTTTATCTTCCTCTCCAGCGTTGCTTGTTTTGATGGTACATCCTCCTCCTCCTCGCCGGGCCCCGGGGTCGAGCCGTGAACCCGCCACGTCCTGTTTGCCGAGGTCCCGCGCTCCGCTTGAGGAGGTGCGGAGCAGCCGCCCCCGCGCGCCAGCCACAGCAGATAAAAATACACAGGGCAGAGCATCCTGGGGTGCAGGGGCTATATTTGCACTGATGCTATCCGTGAGCTTGTCCTCGATGTACCTGTCCCTGCCCTCCTCAGAGCAGGGGGTACAGCGCTGCAGGAACCTCCTCACCCTTCCCCCTCAAAGTCGGACCGCAGACTCTGGAATAAGCTGTGCCATGAAACCCTGACCATAGCCAAGCTGTGGCAGGCTCTCAAAACCCACGGGTGGGCACCCCACCCTGCCCTGTGGGGTCATTTCTGTAATTCAGAGGGGCACCTGGGGACAAAATATCCCCAGTCTGTTGGGTCCTAGACTGCTGGGAATGGTGCTGGGGCAGCCCCGCAGCACTGAGCCCTCTCCAGCCGCCTGCTCCTTCCCCTCATGGCGTGAACCCCTGGGCTTGCCAATAAAAGCCACCAGCTTTGCCTCAGCTTGTGCACAGCCACTGCTCTCCTTCCAGCTCTGCTCAAGCCCAGGCAGCTACTCAGCAGTGAACCCTTGCCAAAAACTGTGTGTGTGAAAGCATCATTTCCTAAACGTATAAATATTACCAAGGCTTTGCTGGAAAACTGTGCATGGTTAGTTAAAATGCCCTGGACAGCCAAGTGCACACAAGCCCAGATAAAGGGCATGTGTGATAAAGGGCCTCTAAGGTGGGAGGCTATGCAGCTCTGCCCTGGGGGACTGACAGGTCCTTTCCTCTCCATGCAGGATACAGCAGATGTCTGGGAAATGAGCAAAGCTGTGGAGCACTTGCCCACATCCAGCCCTGTACCACATCATCACTATCCCTTTCCAGCCAAGAGGTGCTTACCACTACCAAAGATCCACAACTTGTAGCCCCATTTCGCAGAAGGACATACTGGAAGGACCAATAGATCTTTCTTCTTGACCTCCTGTCCACTGATGTTCAACCATGCATATCCCAAGACCAAACCCAGCAACTTGGTTTTCTTCCAGGCGGGCTCCTAGCCCACTTCTGGAGACATTAAGAGATGGAGGATCAACCACTGCTCTTGGGAGCGTGCCCCAATCACTTGCAGGAGCAAACCCAAGTGCCTCTATTGTAACTTGAAATTCCCTGGCTCTATCTCCCAGTGCCTGGCTTGTGCACCACTGCTCTCTGCAAGATTAAAGACAGCCCTTCACTAACTAGCATTTTCTCCTTGTAAAGACCCTCACACACTGTAATCAAGGCACCCCTCAATTTTCTCCCTGATAAGCTAGATAGAGCTCTTCCCTTTCAAGTCCCTCAATGCCAGGCTCTCTCCCCAGCCCTCAATTCATTCCTGTGACTCTGTGCTGATTGTCCAGCATCTTTTTGAAAACCTAGACATAGGACTTGCTCGCAGCATTCCCAGCTCCCCGCAGCATGTCCTGAGGGACCCCAGCTCCTTGTGCTGCTCCTTTCAGGAGACGTCAAACAGGGTATTAAATTGCCTGGAGGCTCTGAAATAACTGCACAGAGACAATGAGGTCATCCAGACCACCTTTCTGCTGCAAGATAGGAGGAGAGAGTAGGGTGAAGAGCCAGTTTTGGTGGTGAAAAACTGAAAAGCTATGTTTGGTGCTTCTCACTAGCACAAGACCTAGGAGGCATCAGGAGGGACAATGGGGTACCGCATTCAAACCAAAGGCAGCAGCTGTTCACATCTCACAGCTCACTGCTGCAGGATGGCATCATCAGTGCGTTTATAAGGAATGAGATGAATGCAGAGAGGACACACACCCTCCCAGCAGACCAAACGCACAACTACATCCTTCCACCAGCCTCTCCCCTGCAGCCAGTCCTCAGATCTGGCTACCAGAGGATGCAGAGGGGCAGCATCTCCCAGAGCCTTTCATTCCCTATCCAGCTCCAAGACACTGCTCCTGGACTGTTCTGGGGACACACAGCACCAACTGCCATCCCATCTTTTCAGTCTCTGCCAGATGTGCTCCACACCAGCTGCTTTTGCCAGGCTCTGTGCAGGGCTGCCTCACCCTCCTCCTGCCTACTCTGCACCTTCCCCCATACCCCACACACTACCAGCTCTTGGAGGACTCTGAATTTCAAGCCTGATGTTCATCTTTAGCAGATGTTGTTCAAATTATTCTTGTACAAAGACACTTCGACTTCCCCCTATCCTGGGACATCTGCCTGCACCCTTCCAGCGACAGCACCAAAACATTTACTGACTGCTTCTGCCATGTCTGGTCCAGTATCAATCATTTTACCACCTCTGTCTACTAATAAGCTTATCCTATTGCTGGAAACTTGGGTTTTTCTCCTACTACACTAAATAAAAGCCTTTCCTTCTGTTCATTGCCATGATTTTTCCCTGATGTCTTTAGCTTCTGTTACCCATTTTCTACACTTCATAATTTCTAATTTATATTGATTGCTATCTACTCCCACTCTCCCATTTGTTATAAACTGCTCTTTTATTTCTAATTGCTGCCTTCACTTTGTCACTGAACCAGAACGGGCTCTGGGCCAGCGCTGCCCTCTTTCTTGATTGTGGAATTGTGGCTTTTTGTGGCTTCTGAAATTCTTCTGAAAGAGCTCACCATTTTCATTCACATTTTTCTATCTAAATGTTTCCTCTGAGCTGATTTCACTCATAATTTTCCCCCTGCTTTGGGAAATTAGCTCTTTCAAGGCATGAAAGATATAAATTACAGCTTAGGAATGTCCTTTCTTTGCCCAGGGTGAATGTAATCTGGTCATGATCACTGGTCCCTAGGCAACCTTCAAGTTGTAGTCCAGTAGTGAATTCATCTCTATCCTTCATAACCCAGGGGAAATGAAGGTAGCCTGCACTGGATGCAATGCCTTGCATATAAAAGAGGGATCATCTCTAATTTTTAGAAACTCTGCAGATCATCTGTTGTTGGCTGCACAAGAACATCAGCTCATCTCATAAAGCAACATCCTCCCAAAGCCTGTGTGATACCACTGGCACCTTGGCTGACCCCCCAGTCCCCAGCAGGTACCACTGCTCCCCACTCCTGTGCCTTCACAGCAAGCACAGGAACCCTCAGAAGCATCCCGGGTCTTTTTGCATCAATGGGCATCAAGCATTTCTGACCTTGACACATCAGTTTGAATTATTTTAGTGCTTCTGTGACAATTTTCAGTAATGCAAGAGGATCAAAGACTCTCTCCTTCCAGTCTCAGTTTCTCCAAAGCACGTCTGATTTTAGAGCGGAGTGTGCCAAGGGGACAGCGACAGGCAGAGCATGGACAACATGATGAAAAGCTCTTGTCCCCACAGTGTGTCACTGCAAAGTCACCTCTAAAAGCAACAGGTGAACTAAAAGGAGATGGCTTTGCCTCATTCACCTGATCCCTGCCTGCCATCAGCAGTGATGTTTAGGTCCAGAGCACATGTGGGAGGCAGGTGAATATACCCCAGTGATGGCACACTCCTGTGGAGCAGCCAGCCTGGCTTGCACCTCTGGCAGCTACAAGCAACTAGGTAGTTCCCATCCAGCCAAGTCAGGCATGTTCCCAGCTCTGCTAGCCCTAGAGATGAGGTGCAAGGACACAAAGAGGGCTGTGGGAGAGCTAGAGGGCATGACCCCTCTTTAGGCAAGTCCAGCTATCCCCTTCAGTGCTCCCATCCAGCCTGGCACACGTCACATTGCAGCTGCTGATGATAGCTCCCAACCACCCCTTTGCCAAAGGAGAGAGGACTTGCACCACTCCTTACCTCAGCCATGAAGTTCTGCTGAAACTTCTCTTCCCGGAAGGGCTGTGTCCGCAGGCGGTCTGCAAGGTAGAGAGGGATCAGCCTGGGCAGGTGTGGCCACACCTCCCACCCCAGCTTCCCCTTTCTCTGCCCATCGGGTGAGGATGCTGCAGGAGAAAAGCTCCAGCATGCTATTCCCAGAATCAGCAGGGAACACCAGCAGGCCTCTTGGGACAGGAATATATCACCTGGTTAGCAGAAGGTGCAAGGACTACAAGGAAGTTGGAAAAACATGGTTGAGCCTGCTGATGCACACAGCAGCCAGGCAGAGCCAATAGTCCATCCACACTTGTCCCAGCACTTCTGCATTGAGGAGCAGGGAATGGTGGCTGGACATGCTCAACATCATTCCCAGATCTTACAGCTGGAACGAGCTGTCTGAGTCTGTGGGACAGGGCACTGCTTGTCCAGCTGCTCTTCTGAAGGGGTGAGCCAGCCTGTGTTCTCTTCTTGCAGGACAGGGACAAACCACTGTAATATTCTGCTCTGCCCCCTGTCCAAAGCACCAGTTTTTGAACCTTGTTGCTAAGAAGTGGTCTGGTTGGATTTGCTCAGCCACTAGGGTGCAATGATTCCTCCCAGCTTTCTGCCCTGCACCAGGTAAGGGACAAGAGAGGCCAGCTGCTCACCAGCATCAGTCCCGGGACCCAAGACAGGTTGTCCTGGCTGCTCCAAGCCCTGCAGAGCTCACACGCAGCAGGATACAGGGAAGTGCAGCTGACCAATGCAGCTCTAGTGCACCTACAGGGCAGATCCAGGCTCCCGTGATAGGGCACAAGTCATGGGACAGGGTCTGGACCACAATATCTTCCTGGACATGATAGACAAGCCCGGGCTGACCCCCACTAGTCGCCATGTGCTCAGGGGGCAAGGTTCGTGCAGTAGTGCAGGTATCACCTGTGGCAGCAGGACAAAGCATGGCAGTAGCAAGGGATGACCCAAAAAACAGCGCCCAGCCAACCTCCACAGGTGGAGAACAAACCACCCCCAAGGTGGCTCCCCCAGCAGGTCCTGACCCATGTCCTCCCCAAGGGGGCTCCTGTCTGCCCATCACCCCAATGGCAAAGTGGCCTGGGTGCTGGAGGGGGGCCGCACTTCCCACGTTTGGGAGAGTCAGGAGTCCCTGGTTGCTCTCCAAGCACTCAGTGAGCTACTGCACTTGGGAAGGGAGCCTGACACCACTGCAGGGCCAGCCCTTGTTGGCATCCCTACTGGCTCCTGGGGACCAGCCAGGTGCTCTCAGAGTAGTGGAGAGCCCCTTGGCGACTCCCCAACTTCTACAACTATCTGTCAAAGGCTGTTCCTCCCCCAGCTCTCCCCAGAGGTTGCTTCCCAGCCTTCTGGCTACTGTTGTGCTGCCGGCTCAGCTAAACATGAAACACAAGCTTGGTTGGGTAATAGCCAGAGGGAGCAGAGTATGCCAGCCCATTGCTAAGGAAGAAACTCTCTCCCTGCCCCAGGCATCCCTCCTCACCTCTGCTGAGAGTGGCCCCACTCTCCCTGTAATCTTCAATCTCAGCATCCTTCTGGAGCAGCAGGGAAATCAGCTCTTGCACCTGCCACTGTAGAGCCAGGTTCATCTGAATCAGGGGCCGCACGAGGTGACGGAACACCTGCAATGGAGGAGGGACATTCTAGGAAAGGTCCAGGTCTAGGAAGGCACACAGCTATCCACAGAGTGGTCAAAGCAGGGCAGCCAGCAAGGTTCTAGCAAGAGCTGCAGCCCAGGACAAAGGGCTCCACAAAATACCCCACATCTCACCCACATCCAGTGGGAAGTGGTCAAAAGATCTGAGCTGGGAGAAGGCAGGCCAGATGCTGTGGGACACATTCCTCCATCCCAGCCCCATCCTTTCACAGCTGAGGGCTGCAGCAGGGGAGAGCTTAGGTGGGAGAGCCTGATGGAAACAGAGTGCAGGGACAGGCAATGCTCCACCCACCACGTGGGGTGCAACAGGAAACAGAATGCCCCCCAGGTGCCACCCAGACCCTCCCCATGGCACGTTCCCATGCAGGAAACAGGCATAGCTGGGTGAAAAACCAGAAAGACCCAAGGTGTCAAACTGTGGCTTGATGAACAGGAGACACTCCCAGGGAGGTAAGATGAAAAGTAGAAGAGATCCCAACATGCAGGACTCGCACATGCTCCCCATTGCAGCCCACCAGTGTCCCCTCTAAGCTTACATGCACACAAGCCCAATGCAGAGCCCTGGGCATGTCCTCTGTCTCGGAGTCCAGCTGGCCCACCCTGGCCCAGCAGGCACACGGAGCAGCTTCTCTCCTATCACCTCCTTCAGTCTTTGCAAGGGTATTTGAGATCCCCTAGCCTATTGTGCCCCTTGTTTCTGTGGCCAGGCTGAGCCCATGGATGAGACAACAGCAAACCCAGCACTGTTCCTGAAGTATTCTCACTCCTATGGCAAGCCCCCAGTGGGTTCTGCACTTTGCTCACCCCCAGATATGAGCCACAGAGGTGACAGCCATCACACATTGGAGCACTTGCAGCACACCACCTGCAGCACAGAGGCAATGGGCCAAGCCAGGCAGGCTCTATGCCCGCCTCAAGCCCCTGGCTGGGGCAGAGCTGGTCCTCATTGCTGCATCCACACCAGCCACACTCAGGACCCCAGCTGCTTCCCACCTCCATGGTGTCTTCCATACATCCAGTGTGTGTCCAAGATAAAGTAGAGGAGCAGCTGGGAAGAGGGACTTTTCAACTCCTCAGCTCAGCCTCTGTGAGTCTTGCCCGAGGAGGGACTTCAAGCTCCTGGGGTAAGCCAAGACAGGACCCCTACTATTTGCTCCCCAGTTCAACCTTGACGGTGAGAACAGCCCCCGCAGCAGCTGGGGAGCCCGGCTGTTCCCCCGCGATGCCCAAACACGGCCGTTCGGGGGCAAAGGAGACGCGGTCCGCAGCGGGAGCCGGCGGGAGCGGGGCCCGGGGCTGTCGGGCGCTGCCTCCCGCCGGCAGCGGAGCCGCAGGGCCAGCCCGGGGCCGGGCTTCGCCGGGCGGTTCGCGGGCGCCGGGCGCCCTCTTGTGCGCGCAGGGACGCAGGGCCCGCAGGGAGCCCCGGCCGCAGTGCTGCCACACCTGCAGGGGTCCGGCCGAGGGGTTGCCTCTGGAAACGCAACATGCCGAGCAGCCCCGTGAAAGAGAACACCCTTAAAAGCCGGGAGACCCCGCTATAACTCCGCCCGTCGTGACAGACCACCTGCGGGTCCTTTGCGGGTACACGCCGCCCAGTGCCACACTTCATGGATTGCTCCTAAAGAAAACAGCATCCCTCAGATCTACAGGGCACTAGCCCGGCATCACCCCACACTGGACATAGAATTGTAGAAAGGTTTGGTTTGGAAGGGACTTTCAATATAACCCATCAGATCAGGTTGCTCAAAACCCCATCCAACCAGGTCTTGAACACTAAGGAATGAAACATCCACAACTTCTCTGGGCAACCTGTTCCAGTGGCTCACCACCCTCATAATGAAGAACTAGCAGCTAATCTAAATGTGTCCTCTTTTAGTTAAAAAACATTTCCCCTTGTCCTATCACTATCTGCTCACGTAAAAAGCTGTTCTCCCTCTTTTTAATAAGCCCTCTTCAAGTACCAGAAGGCTACAATGAGGTCTCTCCAGAGCCTTCTCTTCTCCATGCCAAACAATCCCATCTCTTGCAACCTGTTTTCGTAGGAGAGGAGCTCCAGCCCTCTTACGATCTTTGTGACTCTCTTCTGGATCCCCTGTAACACGTCAATGTTTTTCTTGTGCCAAGGACCCTCATATTTGGATGCAGAACTCCAGATGGGCTCTCACAAGGACATTTCACTCATGCCCCAGCAGCAGCATGTGCTGGGCCATCCCTGTGTCACTGCATGGCACAAACTAAGGTGCCAAAGCCTCAATGGGAAGAAATGGGGACAGTAAACCTTAGGAGAGGCAGAAGACAGTCAGGCAACCTACAGTCACCAGTGTGGCTTGAGACTACTCAAAAGCCTCCAAGCATAAGGAGATAATCCTTAATTTTGGCCACTCCCCTCCCTGAACTCTCTGCAGCTTCACTCACCATCTCCAAGGGAGCAGGGCAGCAGTGGAAGTCCCAGTAGAAGGGCAATCCTGACAGCTCGCTTTTCACCTGCAGCCTGAGGCCACTGGGAGAGCGGTGGCAGGAGAAGGCGGTGGTGGCACCCGGCTGCCCAGTGAGCAAGGGGCACATCAGGTTGCACAAGTGGCTCAGGAAGGAGGACACGTGAACTGTCAGCCGCTTGTTCAGCTCCTGAAAGGCAAGGTTAGGGAGCACAGCACAGCATTGGGGAAAAAAACAGCAGAAATCCCAGCACCAAAGGAGTCAAACTACTGCATATTCCACAGCAAAAAGCCATCCCCGGGCCTTGGCTTCCAGCACTCTGACATGACATTCCTCACTGATTCTCCCAAGCCAGCCATGCTAGGAAGACTCTGCTATCCTGCCAGTCCAGGATAGGCAGGGTGCAACAATCTGCACTAGCACATCTGTTCTGGATGTCACCACAAGTGCCATAGCCTGGCTGAGAGCCAACAGCAGGACAACCTGCCAAAGCTGGGGCATGGCTGCAGCCATGTGCCCATCCCTCCTGCCACCAGCCACTCAGCATTATATGACATAGGGACATGCCACCCCAATGGCACGTGAGGGTGTGGGCACATGGGCTGAGGAGACGAGGCACAGCTCCATGCATTTTTGGGGGCCAAGCTGACAGGATGCCCCCTGAGAGACTGTGCTAGCTATGAATATGAACAGAATCTCTCTGTCAATGAGTAGAAGGCAGCCTTGTTTCAAGCTCCTCTTTAGTACACTGACCCTGGGGAAACTAGCTGCCCATCCAGCCCACAAGTGAAGAGACTGTGCCAGCCTCTGTATGCAGACCCACCTGGCTGCCCCGGGCATGCTAAATAGTGTGGCCCACTCTCCCAGGAGAAGGGTGTTTGGCCAAGTGGAATGACAGCGCTGGGGCAGAACCACACAGGGACTTCCCAAGTTGGGCATTTGCACCAGAGCCCAGTCAGACCCAACAGCCATTGTCACCAAGCAGTTTATGCTGGTATGTCAGCTGCTGGGAGGAGAAAAGGAGGTCCCCGGCCTTTTCAGACACTCACCTTGGACCTTTGTCCCACAGCCTCGGCATCTGCACTCTCATACCAGATACTGCTGAGGTCAGAGATCAGCAGGATATAGCCAGTATCCCTGAAGCACACTTTGGCAAGAAAAGTGGACTCGCCAAAGTGAACAGAAGCCCAGGGCTGGGTCAGGAGGCTGCTTTCCAGCTCCTCGGAGCCTTCCATCTGCAAGAGAGCAACCATGTCTCTGCCTCAACCCCCACCCAGGAAGACCTGGTCCCTGGGGTGGCCTCACAGGGACCGTCACTCCCGACTGGCCCATTTAGGATGAAGTCTCACCTGACAGCGTGGAAGCGTGGATACTCAGCCAGCTCTGGTCACACATGCAAGCAGCAGAGCTGGGGCGTGTGTTTTGGGAGCTTTCTGCAGGGCAGGTCCTGCCGTAGCTCACAATATGGACCTAGATGCACCAGCAGGCGCACGGCAGTGGGACTGCTGCCTCCCCGGGTTACCCGGTGCTTGCTGGCGTTAACACAGCAAGACCTCTACGCCCAAATTAACATTTAGGCTGCCCCGCCGGGAGCAGGCGGGTAGCAGGGTGCTGCACCCTCCTCCTGCTGGGGCATCCCGTCCCTGCCTGCAGTGACACCGGCAGAGTGGCGGCAGCCCACTGCGGCTTCCCGCTCCTCCCTAGACGGGCTCCACGCCTCCCAAAACACTCGGGGACCCAGCGACCGCGGGGTGCCCGCACGCCTGGAGCTCTGCGGAGCCGCAGCATTACCCGAGGGCAGGAGGAGTAGGCGGCCGGAGGACGCAGACGCAGGGGCTTGCGAGCGGAGAGCAGCGCCGGGCCGGAGGCGAGGGCAGACTACGGCTCCCAGCATGCTGCTCTCTTCCGCGGCGTGCGGGGCCGGGGCACGCCGGGATGTGCGGCTCCCTGCGCTCCGGGAACTGCTATGCCTTCCACAGAGCCCCCGGGAGCACGTTCCCTTGCCTGCTTATAAGGACAGCGAACCGAGCTGTGTCCCTCCAGAGCGTCCGCGGTTGCCGCAAGGGGTGCCACGGCCAAGACCCTGATGGGGACCGAAATGCCTTAGGACTTTATTCTGCGCTTGCGCCTGGTACGAAATGTCCTGGCACAAGTGCCCAGCTGCGAACAGGGCCCGGTACAGCCGGAGAGGCAGCGGGTAGCTCCTCCTGTTCCTTGGCCCCAGGTTTATTGCTCGGACCCAGGGTGCCGGGACAGGCTCGGCCAAGGCACGCACCCGCACTGCTGCTCTCCCGGGGTGTGCGGGGACTCGGCTGCTGCACCACAGCGAGCCCTGCATCGCTGGGGCTGCAGGTGCCTCTGTCCCCGTGCCTGGGCACTGGGCTCGCATGGCGGCACGGAGCAGCACTGTGCCGGCGTGGCACTCCACGCACCCCCACTTACCTCCACAGTGAGCCCCACCCTTACCCCAGGCACTGATTTCCAAACCTCATCACCCATTCTCTGACTGTGATCCCCCACCAGCACACCATGCATTGAGCCCATCCACGCTGGGCCCACAAACTGCCCTTGATGCCCTGCCCTTGAGTCTCCCATTTACACTCTTCGCACACACACCTCACTCACCCCTCTTCCCAGCATGCAGGCTGCAGCCACTTCCCAGGACAGTGCCAGCGGAGTGTGGTCATCGCACAGGGTTTGCATCCTGACAGGGTGTCAGGGAACAGGGGCGTAGGCAAGGACTTTGCAGTGCAGGAAAGACTAGGTTGCGTGACAAGGTTTGGGGTGCAGGACCCAGTTGGACTTTGGGCACAGCTGAAATTTAGAATCAGGTGGGGGTGCTGGTTGGATGAGGATGAGCTGTGCATTACGCTGCTGTGTACAGCTGTGGGGGTCACAGAGAGCTGGGGAAAAAGAGCTCACACCTAGGGACCCGCACACACAGTGCCACCGCCTCCCTCCCACCCTCCATCCACCTTTGGGGGTTTCACCTTGGGACCAGGTGGAGGGAGATGTTCTTCTCCAGGGAAATCCACTATTGGCCAGTGTAGTCACAAGAGCAATGCCTAGGAGGTATTTATATGGTGAGCACTACTAGGACTATCCTACTTGTAGGTGAAAGGGTGTTCATTGTTTTGGGAAAGTGAGCTGAGCTGCACCCCCAGCCTGGAGCATCCTGGAGTGCCAGAGCATTGGTATATACATGGTGCCATGGGCATCGAGGGGCCATAGGCACAACTGGGACACAGCACGGAGGAGGTGGAGAGCCAGTCCTTCCTGAGCACAGTGCCAGCAGGTGAGCATAGCCAGAGTGACAGTCCTTTGGGGCTGGCCAAAGCACTGAACCCTCCCCTAGTCCTTCCCTCAGGGAGATGGTGGATTTTAGAGGCACCCACATCCTCAGCTGCAGTGGAACCACATGGCCGTGCCCTCCTGTCACAGTCCTCAGGCCAGCAGGGGATCCCCTAGATAAATCTCATTTGGAAAGAAAACTCCTGGAAAAGGCAAAGTTGGTTGAAGGTTTTTATATCTCGCTCTCAAGGATGGAAATTAGGTTTGTGTTGGAAGGTTGGAAGCTCAGGTTCCTCCAGTCCTCGAGGGCTTCAGAAATGAGGAGCAAAGTGGCTCACAAGCTGCCTTGAGGGCACAGCCCTGTTTTCACACAAGGCACCCCCATGTGACAGAGTCAGGCCACAGTGTGCCGTGCAGGCATGTCTGTCTGGCTTGGCCTTATTGCTGGCTGCAGCTCCCCAGAGCTGGGTTTGGGGAGCAGCTGTGTCCCTTCACCCAGGGCAGCAGTCCCCTCCTCAGTGGCACAGCTGCTCTCTTCCTCTTCCTCACTCCTTGGGCAGAGGAAGCAGCATGGAAAGGCTTTGCAGGAAGATGGCAGCAGCCTTCTTAGCCCAGTAGGGAGTCTGTATGCTTGGCTGACTTCCCCTCTCTCTCCATGGAGGTGACAGTCCCCAGCTCTGGCTTTCCATGGCTGCTCAGAAAGCAGCCCTCGTTCCTCCAGTGTTCCTGTAAGCAGGGAGGTAGGCAGTAAAATGGGAGCCCCTTCCTCCTAGGTGCATCCTCCTAGCCCACACCAGCCCCAGAACCCTCAGTAGGACTGCCTGGAGGCAGAGCTGGTGGTTTGTCCCATGGACAGATCCAGTCCTCAAGGGCAGGACATATGCAGAGCATGTAGAGCAGCCCCTCACCTGAGACTGTGTTCTCCAGAAAAAATGACAAGAAGCCAGTTAAGAAGACAGGGACCATAAGCAGGGAGAGGAACAGGAGGTCCAGTGGCACCCAGCCTGCAAGGACAGTGCCAGAATCAGCCAGGAGGTCCCAGCCCAGCCAGGGGAAAGGGGCAGGAGCAGCCATGGCAGAATCAGGGATTGAAGAGGGAGCTGCCTGCTACCATGAGCTGACCCAGCCTCCTGGACCACTGGAGATGTGTGGCCACCATGCCATGGAACTCAAGGCTTTGCTTTGCCTGGGGAATGTCCCTCATACCTGTGGCCAGGGGAGTCTGAGCCGTGCTGAACCACCGAGGTACCAACAGTGCCATGAACATGGTAAAGCCAACAATGAAGATGTTCCTCCCTGAGTCAATGTCTGTGTACTGGAAGTAGGAGATCCCCGTGCCCACAGCCACAGCGTAGGTTACACAAAGCACCCCTCCTGCGAGGGGCAGGAGTCAGGCAGTGCCAGGCAGGCTGCAGGTGCCGCAGCAAGGGCCAGGGCAGGGTACCCACCGTGAACTGCCAGTGGGATATGGGTGAGGAGCCCTGCCAGCCTCGGGGACATGCCCAGCACCATGCACACCAGGGCGCTTACTTGCACTGAGAGGCGAGAACCAGCCTGACAGAAAGAAGAATGGGAACGTGAGGATGGGTAGCATCATCCCCTGCTCTGCCTCCTGCCCCATTCTGCTACACACACCTCCCTTTCCCAGAGCTGGCTCGGTGACAGCCTGGCCATTACAAGTCCCGCACACCTGCTCGACTGCCTCCCCATCCCCTGCCAACCCATTTCCCCCTACTTTGGCATACCTGCGTGAGGCCAGTGGCACAGGTATTGGCAATGCTGGAGGCCGTGCCCCCTGGAGTGCCCAGCAGTCCTGCCAGGAGGCTGCCCAACCCTTCCATGCAAAGCCCCCGGTTACAGGCATGAGGGGGTAGCCGGGGGACTCGCAGCAGCCTCCCACACAGCACGTAGCAGCCCACAGAGTTCATGCTGCAGCTGATGGCCATGGCGATGCCCACTGCCAGCGCCCGGGGGGTGAGCAGCGGCCACCTCCACTCTCCTGCAGCAGAAGGAAAAGGGACAGGTGATAGAAGTCCTGTCCAAACGTGGATGGCTGCACTCAGCCCTGCTGCCCCCAACCTGCATAGGGGATGCGCATCCAAGGGGCACTGAAGGTGCTGTTGGCCCAGGACAGCTGCGCCATGGTCACATCCAGTGATTCCCAGGGAATGTGGAAGTAGCTGAGGATGGCACAGACAACGCAGACACCAGCAAATGGCAGCAGTACCTGCAAGGCAAAAGGGGACCCTCAGCAGGGGTCTCTCTTCCCCTGCCTGCCCTGGCCAGCACCCCATCCTTGTCACAACTTCCAGGGAGTCATGCCACATCTCCCCTTACTCCTGCAGGAAGCATCCCAAGCTGTTCTGCTCCTATACCCTATGTCCCCAGCGCTTCCCCAGAAGCATCTATGTTCTGGGAGCTGCACCAGAGCTTTTCAGCCCTGCCTGTGCTCCACGTCTCACCTAACCCTACACCAAAGAACCAGGCTTGGAGAGAGAAGCCTGGTGACAGTGAAGAGAGCAGACAAACCACAGTACCGAGAACGTGCGCAGGGTGGGAACTGATGACTCTGTGGAGCCCTCCCAAGCATGGGGCCAGGCACAGAAGGGCAGGCGGCAGGACCGCAGGTGTTGGGAGAAGGTGACAGCGAGGAGCATGAGCCTAGGAGAGTGAGCACAGGTCACCACACAGCCTCACAGTCAGTGATGGGGCCCCAAATGTGCACTGTGCACTGTGGGGGTGCCCCCTCCCTGTCCTGCTGGAGAAAGAAAGCCTCAGGGCCTGCCCACCAGTACAGTCCCTGTGCTCACATACAGCAGTGCTACACCCCAGTTAGTGGAGCAGAAGAAAGCAGCTTCCTTGTATGCAGACAGTCCAATGATGGAGAGGCTGGGGGCCAGGACCATGGGCCCACAGTGCTGTGCTGCCCACCCGCACATGCCAGACACTCCCAGCACCAACTGAATCAGACCAGAGATCAGCACTGCTCCAGAGACCTGAAAGAGGAAAGGATGGGCCTGTGGGGCAATATACATGGAGAGCAGTCCAACACCTTCCCTTGGCCACATTCCCACTGCCCCAGCAGCTGGGAACAATCACTTGTTTCACATGCTCCGCTCACCCCAAGCGCAGAGAAACATATACATGGACATGATTCCCATTGCCTTCACACCTCTATTCATGGCAAATCCCAGGAAAAGAGACTGGGGGTACAGCAATATGGGTGACAAATGGAAAGCTGATGAAGCAGGATGGAGACCCCCATCCCAGCACAGGAGAACCCACCTCTTGCAGTGAGTCAGCCCAGCTCTCTCTGTCTCTGCAATCAGGTACAAGGCATGTACTGGCCATGGCTGTGCCTGGAAGCGAATTTTGGAAGGGTGTGATACACATGGATCCTGAGCTCCTGGAGCTGTGTCCAAGAGCATGCAGCAAGGAGGCTGCCTGCTGCAGAAGGACCAGTGTGCCAGCATCCCCATCCCCACAAGCCCTGACCCTCGGGAAGTGACCAGATTCATTGCAAGTGCACTCAGGGGTGAGTAGGGTGCTGTGCACCATCACCAGAGGGGACAGTAGGCAGGACCCCTTGCTATCCCTCATCCCTACTCCACATACCCAGCACCTCATCATTGCCATTCCCCTGGCACCAGCATGGCCCAGGCCCCAAGGGACACAGGCTCCAGGGCTGTGCTTACCATTCCTGTCTGTGCTGGCACTGGGGGACAGGTGGGAGCTCAGCACCATGGCAGGGACCAAGTACTCAAAGGATGGGATTTGAACCAGTGGCAACCTGAGGAAGGAGACAAGGGCACATTAGGGAGGAAGGACAGGGAAGGGAACAGAACTGCTCCAAAAGCCCAGGCTGCCAGAAGAACAGGGGTGGGAAGGGAAGCAGGTAAGAACCCCAAAGCGGCAGGAGGTTACCCCATATTCTACAGGTGCCCTAGTACATCCCAAGTAACAACACATGGAATGGATGCAGAGGTCAGAGGCTTTGCCGAATCCCATACCCAGCCTGTGTGGGCAGCAGGATGGTCTGAAGGAGCGGTGTATGATGTTGGAGCAAGGCAGTGAGGAGCTAGAGGGAAAACAGATCAGTTTTTCTAGAGGTGTGTGTGAGAGGAAGGGGACATCTGTGACAACTGTGCAGAGATGCAGTGCAGGAGGTTTTCCTTGCGCCCTTTCCTTCTCATCTTCCCACATCCTAGGAGGAGATATACATGCCTGCCATGCCATCACCCTCCGCCTGGTGAGAGCTTCTCCCCCTTTACGCCCCTTGCTCACCGGCTCCCCAGGGTGGTCTGCAGCACTGTGGAGATGCCGCAGGTAAAGAGGCTGCGTGCCAGCAGCTTGCTGGTGGTCTGGGCATGAGGTGGCTCTTGGGGCAGGGTGGGCAGCAGGAGGAGGTGGAAGATGCAGAGCAAGGAGGCCTGCACGGCCAGGTGCTGTGCAGGGAAGAGATGGAGCAGTCACAAGTCCCTGCAGCATCCAGAGCTGCAGTTCCCCATGCCCAGTCCCCCTGAGAGGGTGGATGCCCACTGACATCACCTGGGCAGCAGTCATTACTGCCCACTCCCCTCCCAGCACACACTGACCAGAGCCCCACACACCCTTTGCCTGGCAGGGTACAGCCCCTGCCCTGCAATCTGAGAGGATCCCAGCCCTCTCCTCATCATCCCATCGCTCTAGCTGCTCACCATGATTCCCCCCCCTACCTGAAGGGCTAAGCAGCAGCTCACCATCCAGGAGCACATCTTCTGGGATGTGAGCATGGGGGTCCCAGCTCCAGGTGCTCTGCCATGGCCCTCATTCATGCTGTTGCCTCACCACACTGCTTCCAGTTTGCAGTGCAGAGAGGGTGGGCAGGCTCCCATGCCCCTGAGAGCTCCTCATAAATCCTCACATGGCTGAACTTCCACCTTCTGCAAGAGCTGCCCCAGGATTAGCTATTAACTTGAGTTGGTGAGTAACCTGCCCTTGTGGCCAGGAATGCAAGTGTCAGCCTGATTTGTCACCACAAGGGCCAGGTGACAGGCCATCAGACACTTTTACAGTACCAACTACCCACAGCCCGGGTCCCATCATTGGGGCTTGGACTTGTGGGCAAGGACTGGGCAGGCCACAGCCCTGACACCTCTTCCTCCATGTGCTTAGACTGCTCCCACCAGCAGCATCCTCCAGCTTCAGTAGGCCCTGCTTGTGCCCGTTTCTCCCCACCATAGCATCTGCTGCCTTCCTGGTCCAGCCTGGTCTCTAATGCGGGTCTATTATATCCCCCATTCTCCAGGAGAGTACTGAATCCTGCCACTGGACAAGGATGCCAGGGACAAGAGCTGCCTGCTTGGCTGGAAAGGATTCCCAAGGGTGCACAGGCATGGGATGCTCATGTTTTTGTCACAGGGCAGAGGTGGCTCTGTCAGTGACCTGTCTGAGCCCTTGGTGCTCAAGGCTCACTCATTAACAGGTAAGACTTTGGAGAGCAAAGAGCAGTGGAGAACATGCATTCCCTGCATTCCCAAGGATGGGGATCCTCCTGTCTCCTGTTGTCCCTGCCTGCACCAGACCTGATATCCCTCCGGTCACCAGAGAGACTGCAGGACAGGCCTTGCAAGTCTCCTGGGCTCACTGGCAGCACCTTGGATCCGTCTTGCACAGTGGCTCTAGGAGCAGGCACAGCTGCGTGGACACAGCTCTGCTCTGAGGCAGTATGCTGCCAGTATGGAGCAGCTCAGAAGGACAAAGCAGGCACACAGCAAAAACTACTTTTATTGGAAGAGATTTGCATCTACAAAAGAGTGAAAAACAGGTGTAAAATCCACAGTAAAAAGGGGCATGATGAGCTGGCCTGGTCAGCAAGACAAGGTGCCTTCTTCCCACTCTGAGGAGCAGTCAGGCACTGTTTTCTCACAGACACAGACAGCTGTGGTTTGGGATGGGGTTACAGAGCACCCCAGATTCAAAACACCCAACACAAGCAGGATAAGGAAGTTCAGCCCTAACCACACCTCATCCCCACCATGCCAAGCGGGGCACAGCCACATTGGGGTACCTGCTTGGTGTCACTCTTGCAAGCTCCAAGAAGTGGCCTAACAGCCCCCAAATGTAAGTACTGCTATGACCAGCCACCTCACTCCCACCTCCTTCAACCTCCTCTCCACTATCCCAGGCACCCCACCTTCTCACTGGGGCCACTGCCTTAGCCACTCCACCCTGCACACACAGTCCCAGCCTCCAACATCCCGTATGGCACCTCTATCCAACACCACTGACTACATGAAGAGGTACATTACCCTCTTTGCACAAGCACCCCAGCCCAAAGGCAACCTATATTTACCCTCCAGCTAGTAAGTTCCCACCCCAGCACCTGTCCCAGCAGCCCCTAAGTGAAGAACATCCCTGCCCTGGGTGGGGGGACACAAGTGCTGGTTTGAAAGTAATGCAGGGGCCTCCAGCCCCATGCAGTTCCAGGGATCAGGGGTCCCAGAAGTGCAAGGAAGTGATTTGTGCCACACTAGAAGGGAAGGGGAAAGGGGCTGCTCTCCTGTACTCCTAGCTGGGAAAAATGAAGCTCTTGATTCTACTGAGATCCATAGCAGTGTGCAAGAAGCACTGCTTCAGCCCCAGAGGATCCAGCCAGTCCTCACGGTTGGGAGTTGCATCCCACGTGGGGCCCGCAGTGGCTGAGCAGCCATGGCAGTGGAGCACTGGAGGAGCTGGGAGCACGGCGAGTCCGAAGGGGCCAGGCTGCCTGGGGGCTGCAGTGGGGGTGGTACGGTTGGATCTGTCACAGGCAGTGGGCACTTTCCGGAAAGGACCTTGTGGGAGGCTCCTGTGTTGGGCTAGATCAGGTGCCTTTGGGTAGGACAGAGCTGTCATCACGCTGCCCCACAGGTAGAGTGCAGTCGCTGTGACACCTCTACGACACGGCTCCTTGGTCATCTCATTCTCCCCCACACAATGGGTGCAGCTGGCTGAGGAGACATTGGGCAGCTTGGGCTGGGGTTGGCCAAGGGCTGGGGCTGGCTGGGCATCCAACTGGCACCTCCCCTCCTCGGGGAACAGCGCAGGCCGGGGTGCTGCAGCGCTGACGCTCCTCATGCACACAGACCGGTGCACTACAGTGATGGAAGTGAAGATGGCTGCGAAGCCCGTCAGGTACACCACGCCCAGGAGGCAGGCCAGCTAAGGAGAAACCAAACGTTAGCCCAGACCCCCACAGCAGCACCCCGTGCCAGCCATGATGCAGCACGGTCACGAGCAGCAGCCATGATGGGAAAAAGCATCACCAGCTCCAGGGCTGGATGCCGAGAGCAGGCACCCACACTGCTAATGGTGGGTGGCACACAGCCTGCCCAAAGCAGGGTCTAAATATCACAAACCAAACTGCCCCAGCAAAAAGCCAACAGCTTCTGTGCAAAACCCTAGCCGGTACCCAGTTGCCTCCATGCCACCACCATGGCCTTGCACCATGATTTGTGGGGCTGCGGTCCAGCACAAGGCACACTACCCAGCACCAGGCTGCAGTGCCTCAGGCAGAGCTGCTGCAGATCAGCATCTTCTGACCACTTCCCTTTCCAACAGGGAATAAATCAAGGTGCTGCTCTCAGTGGAAAAGAGGGTTCTGCTCCAAATCCATGGCCTGCTGGGTCCCATATTCTTGCAAGTAACTGCTCTCCTATGCCCTTACCTTCACCACTTGCTGGTAGAACTGGCCCAGCACATGCTGCCACATGGACTGCTCCATGAGGACACACAGATCTGTGTAGGTGAACCAGCCACGCCACATGCCCTGTTTTTCAGCCACACTACAAGAAAAAAAAAAAAGGGAATGGTGGACATGATATGGACCTTCCTCATCAAAGCAGCTTCAGCCCAGGCAGGCTTGGAGAAGACCCTGCTTAAGCTCTGTAGAAGGGAGCTGCAGACCCTAGCTAAGGCTCACAGGTGTCCCAACCTCTTATATCACTGCAGCAGGGCTATCTCCAAGCAGGGGCAGAGCCAGGCTGCAACATAGATAGAGACCACCCCACCCTAGACACCTACCGTCCTTCCAGCCAGCTCAGCACTTCAAACAGCTCCCGAGGATCTGTGTAGAGACTCCAGTCCTGTCAGGACAGCAGTTAAAGGTCAGTGCAGTCAGGGCAGGCCACCCAACACCCAGACATCCTTCTCTAGCCCTTCATGGGAGCATGTGGGGAGAAAACAGAAATCCAGGCTCCCCTCAATGTCTCTTTTCCCCTGCTCTGTGAAACAGTTGGCAGTTTCACTTACAATGGCGCTCAGGAAATTCATCTCCAGTGTGTTCATGGTCTGGACATCCACCTTCCCTGCTGCTCCCCACTCATCGTTGAAGACTTCCTCCTCCTCACCCTCATCATACAGGTACTTACTTGCAACCATCTAAAAGTAGCACAAAGGACAGGATCTCAGCCTCCACTGCACTTCTCCAGGCTTTCCTCCACCCCAGCTACCCCCCCGGCCCACTACTCACCATGGAGATCAGGAAAAGGTCTGAAGAGGAGATCTGCTGGAGGTATTCAGGGTTCCGGTGCCGGAGTCTCTCAATGTAAACCAATGCCAACATCATGGAGCAGGGCGAGATGCAAGCTTCCCTGTGGGACAGCACAAGAACCAATGCTACAAACGTCCCAGGCACCATGGCACAACTTGGCTGCTCCCTCCCTATGCAAACAGTAGGAAGGTTTAGCAAATCGCTAGATAGGTCACAGCCTTGCCAGCTCTGTGCTAGCTGTCCTGAGCTGCAGCAACAGAAAGTGCAGGGGATGCAGGGTGGAGAGCAGAAAGCCCTGGTTTCTGTTCCCAGGCAAAGTCAGCTCCAAACTGAGCAGCCCTGCCTGCAGCAACACATGCTGCAAGGGCTCAGCTGCCAAGAGGAGACTCCAGGTTCAAACCTGGTTACCCAGGGAGCTGCACATCCAGCCAGTACAGACTCCCAGTAACAAGACTCCCAGGGCATCCCAGAGAGCAGGACAAACTCGAAGTCAGCCTGGCTGCATCAGGAAGTCACCGTGCCTACTGTATGTGCGTCCAGATCCTTTTTGACACTAATCGGGCCTAAGGACAAAGCCAGTGGCTGGCCCAGGGGACAGAAGTGAGTCACAGGTAAGACCAGAGCTCCAAGTTCTGACACAGGACATGAACGGACAGGTTTTGCTTCTTACCGAGACACATGAGACACATATTTCTTCTGGAGTCTGCGGATAGGACTGGGAGCCACTTTCTGCAGCAACTCCACAGCAATATCTAGGACAGAAAAGCACCAAAAGAGCTAGTCCCATGTGGCCCAGTCCATGCCCACCCTTCCCCTTCTCCCTACAAGCCCATCAGTTCCTAGTGTTTGCGCAGCCCTTCAAGTTTAATTTAAAATATGAGGCCTTATCAGAGGTCAGGGACAAGTGAGGAACAAACATGCAGGGCAGGCAGATCCCAGCAGGAAGAGGATGTAAGTGACCAAGGCCTGCGGCAGTGCCAGATCAGCAGGTCTGTGTCACGGGGAACCACCAGCAGTCAGCTGCAGAGAAACATCCTGTCCTCACGCTGCAGGACCTCAGACAGCCCTTCTGGAGGCCTTCTTGGACCTGATGTCACACCACATCTTCATGATCCTTTGCTCCCCTCCAACCAGTAGCATCCTCCCCCTCCAGATCTCATCAGCACCGATCCAGCTTTCCCTACACCACAGCCACAGTGCTCCTGAGAACCCATGTGAGCTGGAGCCTGAAGGCACTAACAGGTATCAAAGCAGTGATACAGTGTAAGTGCAGCTCAGCCTGCTTTCCCTGCACTCAAGGATGTGCCTCAGCATTCAAGCACTGAAAAGGCCCAGACACTGACATATACTGGCAGATGGCTCCAGCAGCTCCCATCTCAGTGCCCATCTCAGTGCCCTACACAATAAGAACAGCTGGGAGCATCCCAAGCAGCACTACAGACTGATGCTAGGCAAGAAGTACTTTAGACAGGAAACTTCAACTCCATTTTGTTTCTGAGCCCTTGGTTGACAGAGTTGAGAGCAGAGTTCATCCCAGCAGCCTTGAGTTCCAGCTACCAGGGAAGCATCACCACACCCCTCCTTTCTGTGTCTCTCCAGCAACTAAGAGAACACCTGCACTAACACGAGTGATTTGCTTAAAGAGCAGCTGCGAAGCTCAGAAAAACATTCCTCTGAGGAACTTTGCTACACTATTCAGGCCACACCACTACTATGATGTACAGCCAGGCAGACACAACTCCAGCCACCTGTTGGCTGCTCCCACCCTCTCCCACTGCTGCTGCTCTCTCTGCCCTTCCTGGCCACCCCTGTGCCACCGCAGAGGCAGTACCAACATCCCAAGTGATCCCTACATGCTCTGTCCTGATATGGAACCAAATTCTTCAGCCGACAAACCAACTCACAACAGTGTCCTGCCCTAGAGGGAATGGAGAGAAGCTGATCAGTTTCCCCATCACATAGCACAGCACACTGAGTGTGTTTACTGTTCTTCTGTTTCCAAAGGAACAAATTCACATTTCAACTTCTCTCCTCAGCAAGCCCCATACTGCCTTCTGCAACCAACCCCCAAGACCAAAGACCTTTTCCTGCTACTCCACTCTCCCAACAAGCCTCTATCTTGTTTGAGAGCGGTACCATAAACTTGCCATGTAGCAATGATACAGCTCTACCAAGACAGATGTCATAGTCCCAGGCCCCATTTTTTGACAGCAGCTGGTGAAGGAAGGCTGTAAAAGCAGATCAGCCCATGGACACATTCTCCACGCACCAGTCTTGCCCCTAGCTGCTGGAGCCATGGCATTTCCTGAGTGCAAGGCAGTCCTTAGAGTTAATAGCCCTCAACAGTATTCCTGCATGACTATATCCTTTGAATTTTCATCCATGAAACAATCCCACCTCGCACCCTGGTGTAATGTCAGCCTCAAGACTCCCTCACACTGCTTGTGTCGGAACTCATGACTCCCAGCAGTGCCTAGGCAGCTGGCTGCTCTGCCTGGTCTGCCATGGCACCACACGCTCCTCTTCACCAAGGCACATCACACACAGCCTCCTGGCAACTTCAGAACGTTTCCCTAGCAGGCAGCTGATGGCAATGCTGAGGCAACCACACAGTGAAGGCCTTCTAGCAAACCACTGCTCCCCCTTTTCCACTCCTCTCCACCATCACCGGCACCAGCTCCTCAGCCTTAACCTAGCCATGTCCCTCTGCTCCCCAAAACACTGCTAAATCGACAGGAAAAAAAATGCAATCCAGACAAACACACAGCAAGAACTTATCCCCTTAGTGCTCACCACTAGAAGCTGAACAAAGCCCTGAGTGTTTTGCACAGCACAAGCAATTATCTAAGACAGTTCTCATCAGGAACAAGTTCACAACCTGCTCTGCCAAGGAATTCACAAGCAATCTAAAGGCCTTTATACACCAGTGAGATGTCAAAAATGCAGCAGTGGGCCAGACAGGACAACAAAACAGAGAACAGAAACCATGAGGCTCTGGCATCCTGCCCTGCAGTGTTACACTGAGCGGGAAAGGCTGGGCAGGGGTGGGATTTGGCGCTGGGGAGAAAGCAGGTGACCTATTGGTCTCGGCCCCTTGGGCTACTTCCAACCCCCTTGACTCAGCTTTCCCATCTGGGGACAATCAGGAACCCACCTGCCACGGGGCTGGAGAGATTATCCAGGCTGCAGTCTTTGTCCCAGCCATAATACAGTCGCTTGCGCACTCTTTCGCTCAGCTGCTGGTGCCTGGGCAGGAACTGAAGGCAGACAGAGGAACGTGAGGAAGGCCCAGAGCACTCCTCATACCGTGCTTTCCACCCCAACCCAGTTCAGGACTACAGTTCAGTTCGGGCCGGGGCGTGCGGCTACATGCGGCTCCCCGGGAGCAGGGGATAGAGGGGATCACCCCGAGGCCCTGATGAGAGCAGGCTGGGCCACGGATACTCACCGTGAACTCCTGGAACCCACTGAGGGAGAAGGCGCCCTCCTCGTCCAGCAGCAACTCGTCCAGCTCCATCTTGCCCACTGGCAGGGCGGGGGCTGACAGATCCCCTTCGGCGATACGGCGCCGGCTCTGAGGGGGCGGTGCCGGTCCGCTCCGAGGCCGAGGCCCGGCACAGCGTCGGGAGCGGAGTGCTCAAAGCCGCTCCCTGCCTGACCGCCACCGCCCGCCCTTCCGCCCTTCCTGTTCCGGCGCGGGGGCGCGGCCGGTCCCCGCC
>WEKY01035438.1:700282-714789 GCA_013390045.1 Picathartes gymnocephalus
GCGGCCGAGGAGGAGGAGGAGGAAGCGGCGGCGGCAGCAGCGGCGCGTCTGGCGGCGGCGCTGCGGCAGCGGCTGCGGGGCTGGGAGGCGGCGCTGGCGACGGCGCAGCGGCTGCTGGTGTGGGAGAGGCCGCTGCATAGCCTGGTCACCGCGGCCGCTCTCGGCGGGGCCCTCTGGTGAGCTGGGGCGGGAAGGGGGACGGGGGGCCATCCGTGCCGCCCGTCCGGCTCGTGCCCGTGCCCGCAGCGTGCGACGGCTCTGGGGCCCGCGGTGATGTCCCTGGGTTCCGGTGGTGCGTGTTTCCGCAGCCCGCACCGCCGTGGGATATGCACAGCCGGAGTAGCCGCGCTGTTTTCTTCTGACAGGCATAAACAGGCCCCTCCCTGAGGGGAGAAAGTGCCAGGAGGATTTGCCTTGTCCCGCGATAATACAATGCAGATAGGCCCAACTGGAGCCTCGCCCAGGCATGTTTCTGCTTAATTTTTGCATCCGTGTTTTTATCAGTTTGTTTCACTCGGTAACTGCGGTAGAGAGCTCCACAGCCTCCTCCAGCAGCAGCTGCCCTGGGGCGTTTTATTTGCACCCTTTTGCTCGGTAATCTTTCCCGGGAGGTGCTGATTTTTCACTTGGTTTCGGCGCTAGAGCATTCCCCCTTTCCTTTTCTCCCTTCTCTGCCTCTCCGTCAGGGCAGCAGCATGAGGAGGTGGGAGTGTGAGTGGCAGAGCCCAGCTGTGGATGGGAATGAAAAACATCCTGTTTGTTTGTATAAACAGTGAGTCAGTTTTACTGATGAAAATGCTCTCAGCCAGTGGCCTTCTCAGCAGAAAAGGTCAGAAGTGGCCACGGAAAGAGTTAATTGTTGGTTGCAGATGAAATAGGAAGGGACAGATTCTGGAGTTAGAGGAGGGAAAAGTATGTGACCAAACAGCCTTTGAAGTCTCTCTGATGAGGCAGCTTATGTTCTGTTCTGTTCTCTCCCTCATCTGTATGATTATCAGAGGTGTATGTGGTAGCCAGGTACATAAACTTTTGGACTACTCTACCAGCTGAAAAGTCTCAGCAGAGCTGTGAAGTGAGAACGAGGGGGAGAGGTGCAGGTGGTAGGGGAGATGGCAGGGGTAGTAGACAATGACAGCCCAGGGACTCTGCCTGGAAAAGGAGAAGAACAAAGAGTGCCCAGGATATGGGACAGCAGCGAGAGATTTAAATACCACAGAGGAGGAAAAATCATTTCGGCTCCCATGGAGGATTCAGCCACCATCTTTTAACTGCAATACATAAATGAGATGGAATAGGAGATTCTTCCAGAGATGATGTGTTAAGCTGCAGAATTGCTGTTCAATGGGAAGGAGTACAAACCTTGTTGTTTCGGTCGTTAAAGGTCCTGTAAGCGCATGGAAAGTGCAGCTTTTGTTCTCTGCTGCCCAGTGAGGCACATTTCACTTCCAGTTCTCTACCTGTGACTTGGTGGGAACCCCTCTCTGCTCTACTCTGTCAGATTCTTCCTGACTCTAGTCATTGTTCAGCGTATTTGTCATTAGTTACTGGCAAATGCTCACTGAAGAGGAGCAGAGTAAAAAAGCAAAACGGCTCTTCCTTTCTGGAAAGGAATGTTCATTAAAGAGGTGAACGTGAATGCATTTCTCTGGTATTTTTTTCTGGAGTGACTTAAAAGCAGCTCCTCTGAACTAGAGAAAAGGATGAATGCAGACAGCCACTGCTGGCACAAGTGGCATCATGGCACCTTTGCTGTCAAATCTCTGTGGAGTGGGAAGATAAACTCTTTCAGTGGCATTGCACAGCTGTGTGTGAGTAGTATTGTGTGAGCTGGCAAGTGGCTTGAGCCAGTGTGTGCATGAGGGACAGGAAAGGTTTTATGATAAAGTCAAGTGAGCAGCTAAAGTGTTTAAGTGCTAGCTAGGCTCTAGTGAAACAGGGAGAGGTTTGTGATAAGAGAATGGGCATCTAGAATGGCAAGATGCATTACCTGCATGGACCTTGCCATGAAAAATGGGATGTAGGTTTTCAGCAAACAGGCTGAGTCGCAAGCAGTTTTCTGCTACAGCAGTTTGTCTTCATGTTATCTAGAGCCTCTGCCTTGAGGTTTTGGAGGGACTTGTACAGGTGAGCATTACCTTTGTTTTGCAATGTAGGGAGGAGCTCAGAAGCAGGGGAGGAGAGTGCTAGAAGATGGCAGGGAGTCAGCTGTCTAGTGATGGGCAAAGGTACCATTTGAGAACGTGCTGTGGTGTGGGTGGGTGTCTGCAGAGTACAATGCTTGCTACATTGGCCCTTAGGAATTGGATATTTCTGCTTTGAGCTGTGTCTATTTGCTCATCAAGAGCAATAATTTGCTGGCTTTTTCCTGCTTAATAATTTCTGTTTCATTTTTAGGTTGTTTTCCTCCACCTCCCTGAGACCCCTCTTTCTCCTCAGCATGTCCCTTCTTGGCATCCTCTTGTTGGAAAAGTGGAAACCCAGGTTCCTGTTTGATTTCTCAGGTATGTGCTGATTAGCACTGTAGATGCACAATTGTAGTGTTACAAGCTGCGGGGCTACGACTTTGGCCCTTCTTGGGCTCTCTCAGCAGTCCTGTAAGCCCCATTCCTATTTTAACTGCAGGCCCAGGTACTGGTACTGCCTCTTATGTGTTTGTGTCAGAGGATTAGGATGTATCCTCATACTCTGGGCATGGAGGGGAATTGTTCCCAGTGCTGAGAAATTCTGGGAGTGGCTAAATTTTGAAAGTGACTAAGGGGCTCAGCTAGCTTGCCAGGGAAGTTAGTGACAGGGATGATGTGTTTCTGCTGTGTCCTTTCTCTCCTGAAAATGTGGCAAAAAGATAATTTCAAGTCTGAGCACATATGGCCAGCTGAGCTGAAGAAAGGAAAGGAGGGAATGGAAGTGTATTGGTTTTAGTTAAGTTCAGTGTGGGCTTATACCCTGAAAGAGGCAGAGCAGATGAGAGCCACTTCTTGTGGCAGGTAGCAGAGTGGATGATGAGGTCTGACAGCAGAACAGTTAAGTGTATTGCACCTGCAGTGAACAGCATCTGATCTCCAGCTAATCAGTGAGTCTGATGACCTGTCTTATCTTTCCCATTTACTGAAGGGTCTGTGCAGCAAGAGGAATAGCCTCATAAAGATGATAGATATGGATTGACTGCTGTCTGCTTTGAGTGCTTCCTTCTTTGGAATTTATTAAATGATGGAACCCAGACCTGCCTACTGCATCTACTGCTACTGTTCAAAGGCAGCTCAGGGCCCTCCAACCCTGCCTCTCTACTCTAGGGAGAGTTTCTGAATGAAAGCCCCTCTATATGTGTGTTTGTAAGGTGCCCTTTATTTGACCTAAAAGGGTACTGACTTAAAGGGTGCTTTCACAGAAATTCTGATAAGATTAGGTATGTTAGAGCTGTAGTCTTGAAACTGTTTGCTTTGTGTGGTTCAGGTAACCAGGCAGTTAAACTGGACTGGCCAATTTAATTTCCTGCTTATTCACATTGGTTTTTTAAGGGAATAGTTTAAAGCCAACCCAAACCACCTCACTTGAAACGTGTCCAGAAATGCAAAAGCCTGGTGTCCAGTACAGAATGGTGTCATTGAGGCAGGTGGGAGTGGAATCATTCCAGCAAGTACTTGGCCTGTAAAAGTTGTGTTGTCATAGAAGAAATAGGAAATTCATGCTGAAATCAATTTTTATGATGAAGAGCCATGAAGAATAAAAAAGAAAAGCAAACAAAACAGCAACACCAGGGGTTAGGCTCATCCTCTACCATCAGCTCTGCTAGAAGTCGATGCACATCCCACTGCACCTCTCCTCAGTGTTCTTCACGTACTTCACTCCTTCCTGCTTTTCTGCTACAGAGAACAGGGACACCTTTCTGATGTGCTTGTTTAGGTCACAGCCCTGATTTTGACATGATCCATTGGGCTGTGTTTCCTTTGCTTCCACAAGAAAGGAGTGGTGCTCTGCATTCCTGAGGGGCCTCCCATTGAATTGGTACTCCTGAACACTTAGGAGTTCTTGTTTGGCTCCCACTTCCTGCTGAAGCAGAGCTGCAGCTTTGTAGCTTACCTCCTTAGTGCTTCCTGTAAGGCTTTTCTGGAGTTCTGGGAGACAGGTCAGTACCATACCTTCAAGAATCAGCACGTACATACACAAACCTCAGCTTGTGACAGTTGTGTATGTCTCAGATGACTGCTTATAAGATGACTTTTGAAGGAATGCTAAAGCCTCAGCATGTATTTTGCAGTTACTCACACACTGTGATCAGGGTCACACTAACAGCATCAAGATGTGCAACTTTTTTGGGTCCTTTTCAGAGGGAACTGCATGTTTTCAGCTCCCATGCAGGGTATTTTCTCAATATCTTCACGGGGTTCTGCTTAAATATTATTTAAGGACTTAGGAAGCATCTCCAATTTCCCTTGAAATGGGTATCAAGTAGGGATGTTTTTGGTAGCATTGCTGCTTGGCAGCTGTGTTTTGGTCACTGCAGGAGAGTGCAGTGTAGAAGAACTCTAGCAAAAGCTGTGTTGCAATTGAATGCTAGTACTCCTTAAAAAGGGCCCCTGCTTTCTAGCTAAAGTTTACACACAGATGAAGAATGTCTCTTGGAGAAGCGTTGAAAACCTATAAGAGCCAAGGAATCCATCAGCAATAATTTATCAGTACCAACATGTAACCTAAACTCCTGCATGGCTGTCTGAGCTCTCAGAAGAGTCTGGTGTATGTCAAGTGATTTGTATTAATCCACAGTCCAGTGTGAAATGCTGACAGAAAGATTTCAGCCAGTTATTGATAATCTGAGGCCAACTCTGGGTGTCCTGCTTGCCAACTTAGTTGTACTGGTGCTCAGCAGTATTTCAGCACAGGTTAGAATTAAGCCTGAAAGAAGGGACCATTTCCTGTTGGAAATGCTCTAGGTTTTTTAGGATTGAGCTGTTCTTACAACTGGTCTAAGACTCCAGTGCTTGGAGATGACCAGCAGGCAGACTGCTCTACTACAGGAAGCACGATACTGTTGATCTTAAAGACAGCTTGTGTTTTGCCAGATAGCTGAAGTCACGTGAAGACCCTAAAGCCTACTGAAATGTTCTGCTCTGTAAAGTGTCTTGGAAACCTTCAGGATCAACTGAGGAGAATTGTTTCACTCCCTCTGCTGGTGTATTTTGGATGGCTTGGATGACTGCAGCCAGTCGGAGAGGAGTGGGGTTCGTGTGCCATCCCACTTACTGTATTGCTAACACATCTGTCCAGCAGAGGTGGTGAGCATCCCAGCTCCTTGTTTGGTACACTGTATGATTGGTGTAGCCAGCCCTCACAGACTGGCCAGTGCCAGATGTAATGTATTTGGTGATTTAGTGCAGGTGATAGATGAGGCTTAGAGATAGAGCTGGATTTCTGTGTGCTGCGATTAAGCAGCTTTAGATTCCTGAGCACAATAACAAAATGCAGCAATGGCGGTTGTAGGAGGGAAGCAGCTGCCCTGTGGCAGTGGAGCTGCATCCATAATATTCACTTTGCAGCCCAAGTTGTCTCTGTGAGCTGCCCCAGCCACCGTGCCAAATGCTTGCGGGCAGAGGAGCGAATGGGCAGCCCAGTCTGAGAGCAGTTGACTCCTCTTGTCAGGCCTGATTACTGGAAATCTGGGTCACGCTCTCAAAGAATCACCTCCTCCTTGGGTGGTTGGCCTCCTGCTCCACTGTGTGAGCTGGCTGGTGCAGTGCCTGCAGCAGGAGGAGGAGTCTGACAGATTTGGCCCAACATCCTGTGTCTTGGGAGAATAGTGGCGGGGCTGCTACAAGCAGTTGGTCTCTTCTGTGGCTCAAGCTGGATGGAGTCTGAAGTCTCACTGGGTGATTGCAGTGATGATTGATCACCTCTTTGGTGCATTGCCCTGAGGAAGTCACTGCTACTGTTGGGTTTTGTGCCTGGCTGGTGACTCCAGGGAGGATTCAAACTCCTTTTTGCACACTTTGCAGTTCCTTAGCCCATTTCTAACTATAAGCCTGGTCTCTGAAGTTAAACTCTCCTCCTGTATTTTAGTTTTGTTTACATGGTGACGTGCAGTGTCGGGAACAGGGTTAGGGTTATAACCTCATGCACCAAATCTGCTGCTAGTCAGACAGCATCAAAGATATATCAGTCCCTGCCAGCTCTGGGACAGCAGACAGACTGGTACAGGAGGGTAAACCTCAATGAGCTATCACAGCATGAACAGGCCACTGTTAAACACAGGAGACTTACAAAGGCTATGTTGATAGAAGAGCTTTGGTTGAGCCCTGTACATCCTGAGACACCAGTCAGCTTGCCAGGATATCCAAATCTGTGAGCAACCAGGCTCATGAATTTCAGTTGTCGTAGAAATTTTTTTTCTCAATGTATCTAAAAGCAGAGCATTATCGTACGTGACCTCTGGTATTGAAACAGTGCTCCTCTCTTTAGTACTGTTTTATTATCACTGCGTTCAGTGCAGACAGAAATGGGAGAGCCTTTCCCTTGCCCTTATCCAGAGTGATGGACCTTAGGAGTATAGTTATGTCTGTGCCTGGCACAAAAGGGTGTCAGGGGACATAAAAGAGCTCTAAAATTAGAAAATTATGCACAAGACTGCTATTTGTTACTTAATTCCATGGGAGAGGATGGAGACAGTGGGGACGTCTCTGGTATTTGTACACAGCATCCTGCCAGGGACTCGGCTGGTCAGTGAGAAATGCAGCTCAGACCTCCTGGTGCCATGTTTAGCTCTGAGATGGAAGCTAAAGCTTTTCCCAGCTCCAAAACTGTGCTGGCAGCCCCCTTTGAATGACAAGTGCTGGCACCCACTGTGGGAATGGCACTGCCCAGACATGTGGGACACCAGGAAAAGCTGCACGATCCCTGGAGCAGAGAACTCCATGTAAGCACCAGGATACACCTCAGATATGAGTGCCCTGCCATGTGTGTGCTGCGTTGCAAGGTGTGCTGGGGTGCCCAGAGACCAGTGCTCTGCTGCTCCAAGTCTCCAGGCATGCCTTGCTAAAGCCTTTGTAGCTCAGGCTCCAAGCCAGTCATTCCTGCTTGTGTGAGAGCACAAAGAAGGTCCCCAGGGTGCATCCCTAGCTAGGGATGATACATCTCCAGCTCTCCTCTGTTCAACTGGTAAAAATGTCGGGTTGTATTTTTCACTTGGCTGACTAATCTGCTGTGTTCTCTCTACAGCACAGCCATCAGAGGAGCCAGGAGGAGAGAGGTAAGCTCACAGATGTGTTTCTTGGTGAGTGGGGAGAGTGGGGAAGCCTTAATTTAGTATGATGGTCTCACCTGTCTTTTCTTTTGGTGTTGTCAATAAACTGCATGGCTCCTGCTGTGAAACATTGCTAGCAACTTCCACACTGGGAGCTGCTTACCAGCTCAGGAGCCACAGTTTGAGACTGGGGAAAGCTAGTGTTCTTTCAATAGCAATAAAGCTCAAGTGCTTCTGATGTTAGGAACTCTTAGGTTTCTTCCCTGGATCTGTCCTGAACTACTTTAAGAGTCCACCAGAGAGAAGGAAATCACTGAGACTGACTTCCACAGGCTGAACATGCTCTCTTTGGTGGCGTGGCTTGCATCCTTGGCCATGGTTGTAGATCTGAGCACCACACTCTGGGTACCTTGGACTTGGTGCTGGAGAAGGCCACATAACTAGTTCCACCTCCAGTGCTTCTGTCTGCGTGGCTTTGAGTAAACTGCTTTGCGTCTTGGGCTTGTGGCATGGGGATTCTGTGGCATGGTATCTGCTGCTGCTTTGCTCAGGTGTCTCTTGACTTTCTTCCTGATTAAAGAGAAAAACTGTCTCCAAATCAAGCATCTTCCATAGTTCAGTTGAAGATGCAGTCAGCCTTTGGTAGGGAACTCTGCTTCCTGGTGCAGCTGTTCCTTCCCCCCCCCCCCAACTCCCAGGAAAACAGACCATGTTCAAAGATTGTCTTCTTGCTCTTGTCTGTCTCTAGTGAGGGGGTGACTTCAGGGGCACAACCTCACCTGCTCAGTGTCCCTGAGCTGTGCCACTGTCTGGCAGAGAGCTGGGTCACCTTCAGGCTGTACCTGCAGGAACTGCTACAGTACAAGAGGCAAAATCCTGCCAAGGTAAGCTGGAGATACCTGCTCTTCTGTGCGGGGGGTTTTATTTCCATTACTAGTGCCTTAAGAGGTGGAAGAACGTAAATTCAATATTTTTACAATTGCTATCCCTGTCCAATATTTGCTTTTCGTTCCTTGCAGATTCAATGCCATGGAAGTTTAAATAATGAGTAATTGATTTCCAGTATTTGTAAACCAGAGCTGAACTTAACCCCTCCTGTGAATGGCTTGCTGTACATAGTTTCATTTCTTAGTGTGCAAAGGAAGCTGTTAGATTGGGACTGGGGAGGAAAAAAGGGAAGCCTACAGTCTCTGGCCCTTTCATGGGTTCCATTCTTAAGCTGGTCCTATTTCACTAGCCAAGATTGTAGCTAGCAAAGTCCAAACGCAACGCTGTTTCTGAGTGCATGGAAACTTGTCATTAAACATGTTCTAATGCTGTGATGTATGTTGTTTGGAAAGGATATGTAGACAGGAGCTGCCTTATTATCACAAAAAGTAGGACAGACCAATCACTAGGATTGTGTCAGGCTTCCTGGCATTCACTGTGCCGAAAGAAGTGGGTTTCTAACATTGCTTATTACTCCTTTTCTGTCCCAGCCACAGGGAGTAGAAGACCAGATCCAAAGATACCCATAAAGAATGAATTCATTTGGAGCAAAGCCCATAGAGGAACCTTACCTTTTGCAGACCCTCTCCATTTTGAATTAAACTCTTAATTGCGGGATATAGTCCATATCTGAACCTATCCCCTGGTTTGCAGATTGTCTAGTCTCACTTTTCCCCCCACCCTCATCACCCCCAGGAGAATGTAAAACAAGCCATCAGGGCTGCACCATTATACTTCACTTTTTCCAGAGGATAAAGGTCCTGGTCTGATGGGGAGCATGGGCTCTGCTAATGCTTCTGCCAGCTGGTTTATGGCTCAGCAGTGGCACAGCATCTGGTGACTCTGTAACGGGTTCCTGTCTTTGTCGGGACAATACAGTTTTCTCCTGAAGTGCTGAGCTCTACAGAGAGATGTACAAGTGGCAATTTGCAATATCCCATCATATCCTCAAGGAATGTAATTTACTTCATAAAGAGCTGTCTGATAAAGTTTTGATTTGTTTTATTGGGGCGTTGGGTTAACTTGGTCATCCTGCGCTTGAACCTCTAATGCTTACGGCTTAACCCAACCAAGCTGTCCGAGTTGTGACTGTCAGCACCTGAATGTTCTTGGTGCAGAGCTGGCTGACTGACTTGGTTAGGACCACCCTCATGTTGCACCAAATAAGTTTCTGGCACTGGTTGCAAAGATGTAGCTCTGCCTCTTGTCACTTTTGTTTGTTCCTCTCTCTTCCTTCAGTTCTGCATGAGTGTCTGTTCAGGCTGCCTGATTCTGGCTGTAGTTGGACACTATGTTCCAGGCATAATGATCTCCTACATCATTTGTGAGTATAAGCAGCTCTCTTGTCTGACTTAAGCTGAGACATGACCAAACTATGCTGTTGATAGGCTGGTAAAAGCAGATTTGTAGTTTTCTCAAGGGGATCTGTGCTAGATGATGAATCAATTTACAGGGAATGTGTTCCAGGAAGTCTCTGTAAGCGCGTGCATGCAGTATGACTACAAAGGCAGGAGAGGGAGCCGTGACTAAAATATTGGTGCCCTCTGTTCCCCACAGCTGAGGCTGTGCTGGCTGAGGCTCCAGGGAAGCAGGACGCTACAGTCTCTCCGTTCCTAACGTGGGCAAATCCATATCAAGGGTGTTATTAACAAAGCTGTCTATTGGGTAAATAGACCTTTTTCACTACATCATGAGTCCCTAATAACTCTGTTCCGGTACTCTGCTGCGAGCGCATCTACATATGAGCTCTATGCTGCTACGCTTATAAAAGTTTTGGTAATACTTAGTTTTAATTCTCATTTAAACTCATTGCAGGGCTTCTGTTGCATGTTGGGGCTGGGGTGCAGTGGCTGAAGAGAAGAGCTTATGTTTCATCTTAACATAAATGTATATTCTATTGAAGATCTGGCAATAAAACCTGGTTAATCAAGCAGCTTTGCAATGAGTAAGAAGAGCCATGGATGAGGATTTTTAGGCAGTCAGATGGGAAAGTACATGCCATTGTAATGTGTTTTCCTTGATGCAGACTTTTTCAGTGGCATCACAGGAAGAGTCGGGTTATGCTTGATCTGTCTCTCACACTCCCTGCATTCCATGTCCACAGTGCTCAGCATTCTGCTCTGGCCTCTGGTGGTCTACCATGAGCTGATCCAGAGGATGTACACACGTTTGGAGCCTGTCCTGATGAAACTGGACTACAGTATGAAGGCAGAGACGCTGCACCATAAGCATGAGAAGAAGAGTAAGGACCTACCTTCTCTCTAGCTTTTTTTGGTGCTGTATTCCTAGGGTGGAGCCCTAGCAAAAGGACAATAGGAGGCCATGTCTGCCAACACTGTGTGGTGAAAGGCAGCAGATGAGCAGGGGAAAAGAGGTGGAAGCTTAAGGGTTACGGAGAGAGCAACTGTGTGCTCTCAGGTGATCCTGAGAACAGCACATGACAGCAACAGATTATGCTTGTCTCCAGGAGCCCTGTGCACTTTCACAGGGGAAGTAGAGGGAAGTAATGTATAAAGGCAGAAAATTGCTTCAGTGTCATGGAAAGCCTTTCTTCTCTTTCTCACAGAGCGACAAGGGAAGAGTGAGCCTGCAGCAGGTGATGAGCCAACAGCAGAGACAGAGAGTGAGAGTGAAGCAGAGCTGTCAGGCTTCTCCCCAGTGGTAAGAGCACAAAGAACTTAGCAGGAGCCAATCCCTCCTCTCTGGTCTATAGCAGCTTGAGAGCCAAGGGGTGGCCTGAGTACAGGAACAATGATAACACACAGCAGAGCAATAAATCACTTCTTTGCAGAATTCTAAGGAGAGAAGGGCATGTGTTTGATGAAGGCCATTGTCTCCAATCTGGGTATTGAGAATTTGGTGCCACAGAGCTGGTGACACCATAGCAAGGCAGGGCCAGCCATGCCACATCCTCCTGCTGACCTCAGAATTACTTTGATGGTTATGCTTCATGCTTAGAGAATGTGAGTGTCTCCTGTAGAAATTAACTCCCCTACTGTAATGTGCAAGGGCTCCTCAAAACTGGAAAAGGGAGTTGAGCAGCTCTAGTGTCTCTTACACAGTTCTCTGCTTTCAGACAGATTGTGTGTGACCTTTCTATACTCGCACTGCAGAAACAAACCAAGCAGCAGCTCTGGGCATGTAGCTGGGTTGTGAGGTGGGAAGCTTGTTTCCAAAGGAATGTGGATACTTGAACCACTGCTACTTGTAGAAGGCTTCCTTATGCTCTGTACGAATGCAAAAGGAAAGGGGTGTTCTCCTTGGTGATCCCAGGAGAGGAAGAAAGATCAAAAGCTTCTGAGACTCCTACAGTCTCATCCCTTCTTGTGTTGCCTCTTTTGTGTTCTTCACTGCGAGCAGGCAAACCTTCGAGCAGTGATTTATTGCAGGAAAATCAGTGAGCTGAGACTCCCTTCCCTCCAGTGCAGGGAGCACTTTGCCAGCATACTGCCCTTCCAGCAAGGACTTCTGCCTGGAAGGTCTGGAGGTGCCCATAGGCAGCACAAGTACTTAGACACACAGAAATTTGTCTCTCTGCCTTCATCCCATGCAGGTGGATGTGAAGAAAACTGCCCTGGCACTGTCAATCACAGATTCTGAGCTCTCTGATGAGGAGGCTTCTATCCTGGAGAGTGGGGGCTTTTCTGTTTCAAGGGCTACCACCCCACAGCTGACGGACGTTTCTGAAGGTACATGATGGCACACCTTGCTGCCCCTTTATCCTCAGTGTTTTGGCCCAGAACAATGGGTCTTACAAATGGGAGGACAGGGAGAGAACCCAGCTATTTGCATGGGAAGAGCATTGAAAGGAAGAAGGAAAAGCAGTGCAGCATGCCCTGATTTCATGGCAGATCATGAGCTGGTCCTGAGTGGACATCTGTCTCTTAATTACTGCCCCACAAAGCAATGGCGTCTTGTGACTCCAGCAAGGGAGCAAAGCCACCCACAAAGTCCCCCAGAAATAACTGGCTAGTATAGTCACACACCCATATATGATGCTCGGTGAAACAGGTCAGACTTACTAGCTCAGAGAAGGACTGGTTAGTGGTGAGGAACATGGAGGTAACCACTCAGTGGCCTCTTGGGTGTCTGGGAAGGAGCAGGTAGGTGATGTAAGTACAGTTTCCCTGACCTCGGGAGTTTTAATGGGGGGCTCTAAATGCAGAGAGCGTGAGCTGGAGCAGGTAGCCCTCTCTGAGCACAGAGCACATAGAATAGGATCACAAACATTCCATGTGAATCATGCCACTGACAGAAGGGAATAACTGCAGACCTCTTCCTGCTGTGCTCCAAGGATGGGGAAGGTACCTGAAAGTCAGCTGTGGTGTGTCAGCTGGGGGAAGGTGGGTGGGGGGGTCAAGGTGAGGGAGCCTGTACCTTAATGCTGGTGCCTTTTCAGACCTGGATCAGCAGAGCCTTCACAGTGAGCCGGAGGAGTCATTTTCCAAGGACCTGACAGAGTTTCCATCTGTGGAAGAATATCATTCCAGAGACTTGGGAACACAGAGCGATGAAGATGCATTTGGTGTGCCTCTGGGTCCTGAGCTTGCCCATGCTGCCTGTGAGCTGGACTCAGCAGACAGAGAGGCCACAGACTCTGACCTCTCCATCCTTCGCCTCGCGTCTCCTCTCCATTTTGTAAATACGCACTTCAATGGGAGTGGGCAAGCGGCAGGAGACAACGCAGAGCCAAAGACTGTCCCTGCCCCAGGCCTGGGCATCTGCATTAACACGTTGAGCGAGGAGATCGTCACCACTGCCATCACCACAGCAGTGCAGAACACCCTCTCTGCCCTCCTGCGGTCCTCAGAGGCCACTGAGGGGCCCTCCCTCTCTGAGTTCCTCCCCACCAAGCCTGAAGAGAAACTGAGCTTCCAAGCACACCTGTCAGAGAGCGAAGTGGTGGAGACAGAGACAGAAGCTTCACCGGAGGATGAGGAGGAAGCAGATGACTTTGAGCTACTGGATCAGGGGGAGCTGGAGCAAATGGATGTAGAGCTGGGGTTCAGGGAGGAGCAGGAGGCACAAGAGGCTGCTCCATCTCCCTCCTCTCCCATGCTTGCTGAGCTGCCAAAGCCAGGAGATGAGGAGGAGGCAGTGATGACAGCAGCATCTATGTCTTAGGTCTTACCTGTGCACCCCCTTTTCCTCCATCATCACTGGAAAGAAGGAAAAACTCACACAGTGAATGTGCAGTGGGTTTTTAGATGTTTGTGTTGACTGGGATGGAAACGCATCAGTGTTAATGTGCTGTGTCTGGAATAATGAATCCTTTCCATCCTTCTAGAGCCTGGCCTTCACTGGCTGAGCAGGAGGCCCTGCAGCTGGGGAGGAGCCGGCTCCTAGAAGCCTTATGCCACAATTGAAACACCCAGCAAACGCTTCCTAGTAATGGTGCAGTATTTCGGTCTGTCTTCTGTTTGTCTTTCGTTTTGCACGCAGAGTACCAAGCTAGCTGTAGCTGCTGCTAATACCCACATCCCCAGTAGGACATATGCAATCTTATTTTATTGGGTTTTTAAATGGCTAAAAGTGTAAATAATTTTAACTTTCATTGGTTTTGTCTTGGGGGAGGGTTGGGGTGCACAGTCAAATGTGGCTCTCAGGGGCAAGCAAAGGGAAAAGGGGTCTTTGGAGCAGAGGGTAGCAGTAAGGGGACAAGGGCAGACGGGTGTTGTGCAGAGACCTCTTCTGCAGACTGTTACTGTCTTTTGTGTCAGTGCTGGAACAGGGTGTTGGGCGATACCTGCTTTTTTTCCCCTGTCTCATTTGAGTTCTGTTACTGGATGGCTGTGGAGTTGATTTTTTTGCAATCAATGAAATTCACTCCTGGCCGTGTTCAGTACTCCATTTTCTTGCTGCCGTGGCATCTCTTGCCTTCCGCACCACTGATCCTTCCACCACCCCATCTGTGCTCTTGTGGGCATCGTAGCATGGCACCCGGAGACTCCGAGGTGACTGGAATAGAGCCAGGAGCTCCGTTACACGGCAGGATCCGTGGTTTCTGTCCCTTGGGGCAGGGAAGGAAGAATAGAGGGAAATGTTCAAGCCGTCCCATGGGGGCAGAGACACTTCTTGCTGGCCTGGCAGGGCAGGATGGCTCTGGCTCAGATCCTTGCCCCGAGCCTTCCCCCAGCGCCGGGGCAGGACTCTGGAGCTGGTCTTCCCATGGGTCCCAGCGGTGCTCCCGGAGGAAGGGGATGCGGAGGGGTGGGGGGGCCGCCCGCGGCCGCGGGGCGGGTCGAGGTCCTCCGGGGCGGGGCTGTGCCTGGTCCCGCCCTGTGACGCC
>WEKY01035438.1:714900-727459 GCA_013390045.1 Picathartes gymnocephalus
CCGCGGGCTTGGGCCTGGGCGGCACGGACCGGGCAACCCGGCCTGCGAGGAGGCGGCGGGGCGGCGCTGGGTGCCCACTCGGTAGCGGGGCTTGAAGGGCATGTCGCCCGTGCTGCCCTTGGCGGAGGGGTCCCTGGTCCTTCCCGCTGCCTGCTGGGGCGGGGCTGTCTGTCGGTGCCGGTAGACCCGGTTTCTGCCGTTGGCTGTGTCCGGCTACGCGGCTCTACCCCTGTGGGCAGCGGCTCTGGCCCGGGGATAGCGGGGCAGGGCCCGGGCAGACACACCCTCTGCCGGTGCTGCAGGCTGAGGAGGCCGCACGCGGCGGGGCCGCTGGGGCCCGTCCATACCCCGGTTATCCCGGTGGTCGAAGCCCGTGGCGGCTGTGGCAGTATCACTTCCCTCCGGTTTGAGGCCGGCAGTCCACGGGGAGCTCGGTGTGATTCAGGATGCTACTCCTGATCTCGGGGATGGCACGTTTTGAGGAGGAGCCCTGGGTATTTCTGAAGACGTGGCTTTGGACCTGCTGCCCTTTTGTTTTCGTGCTGGGGGATGAGGGGTGCGGCCCTGGCTTAGCCGAGGATCACTGTTGTGCCTTCAGGAAGTCGGGGAGGCCCCCGGGCTGCGGGTGGGCAATGCTGGTCTCCATGCTCTCTGCCCATGCCATATCCCTGCTCCTAGACTTCCTTCCCCTGAAGTGCGATGCCTGCGAGCAGATCTTCTGCACCGACCATATCGCTTATGCCCAGCACGATTGCACCTCTGCCTACAAGAAGGTAAGTGCAGAGAGCAGATCTCATCTACCCTCGTGCATGAAGCTGATGAGCTTTTCTAGCCACTGGTCATAATAATCCGTGGTGACTTTGGTCATTTGAGCAGTCCCCCTTGGGATGTGTACTGAGTCTGAAGATGTCCCTGAAAGCCAGGATCTGTGTCTCAGTGCCCCAAACATCCAGCCCTCCCTCTCTCACTGCGTGAAGTGGTTTGGGCATCTTCCAGCCATACCATCTTCCCAGAGTGTATGTCTGTGGTTCTGCACCTGCTGTGCAAGCTGGTTGGAGGGTCATGAGCAGGATCTCAAACTGTAGCTGAAGCTGTGGAGGCCATGGTAGGCAGGTCCTGAAAGGGAGAGAGATGACTGTACAACACTCAAGGTTGCCCAGCTCCCTTTTGTTGTCTCTGCAGGATGTGCAGGTTCCAGTATGTCCCCTCTGCAACACCCCAGTCCCTGTGAGGCGGGGAGAGATGCCTGATGTTGTTGTGGGTGAGCACATTGACCGTGACTGCAAGTCTGACCCTGCACAACGCAAGCGCAAGGTGTGTACCGTGGGGCTCTGCCGGGTGAGCTCTGCAAGGTCTCTGACAGAGCCTGGGAATGGGTTGAAAACAACGTAGATTCAGCCCTGCCTGGTGCTATCTCTGGCACAGGCTGATGGCAGGGAGGATTGGTGAGCTGGAGGTGTGCACATCCACAGGGCTTTGTGGAGGTAGTCTGGGACCAAGGTGGTGATGGAGTTGGGCTGGACAGCCACCTGGGACATAAGGATGGGAAACTGCATGCTGCTATGATGAAAATGCAATCAGCAATTAGCTACCCCATCTTGCCAGGAGATTAAATTGCTGCAGGGAGCTGGCCCTGCAGGAATCCAGCCTGGCAGCAGCTGGAATGCTCTGGCTATCCCCACTGCACTGGCAGGGAAGGCAGGAGTACCTGGGCAAGGCACTCTTTCTCCTGCTGTGCATTCTGTAGTTGTGGAGACCCTTGTCAATGGAGACTGAAGCACCAGTGAATTACTAATGAACTATCTAAAGAAAGCCAGTATTCAGGGACAAACTTCAGAGCCTTGCAGAAGATACACTGGTGGTGAAGGCTGGTCATTGCTCAGGGCCTGGCATGGAGAGAAGGGATAGCCCCAGTCCCACAGCATGTGCTCCTTTTCACCACTGCCACGTCATCTTTCAGATCTTCACCAACAAGTGTTTGAAGCCTGGCTGCAAGCAGAAGGAGATGATGAAGGTGATCTGTGACCAGTGCCACAAGAACTACTGCCTCAAGCACCGGCACCCCCTGGACCATGACTGCAGTGGGGCAGGGCATCCCCTTTCCAAAGCAGGGTAAGAGCCTGGAAACAGACAGGCTGGCAGGGGTGGGGCCGTGTTTGCCAGATGGGTGACAGGGAAGAAGCCCAGCTCCTCCAGACCTATTGTCTGGGACTGCTGCATTCTCACAGTCTCTGCCCTGTGTGCCAGGGTGTCCTGCAGCAGCACCAAGCACAGCGGTATGCACAGTCTCTCCTGCAGCGAAAGCTGTCAGTACTGCCTGGTGACTGCTTTGCTCTTGCATCTTTCCCCAACCCCTTCTAGAGCCAGTGGTTTCTGCCTATCCTGGTAAAGGGTTTCAGGGAGAGAAATAGCACTTGAAACTCTTGGGAACAGCCACAACATGGGAGGAAGAGGAGACAGGGAGGCATCTTGCTTATCCAGCTTCATCTCCCAAGGTGTTCTATGCCTAGGAGTTTCTCATGATGGTGAAACAGTTTCTCACAGGTGTCCTATCTGTCCTAGGCATGCTGCAGTTATCAGAGCCCAGGCATCCTCCTCCAAAACAGTCACTGCATCAAGCAGCGGAGCTGCCCGGCCAGCAGACAGCTCCTCTTCTCCAGCCTGTGCCAGGTAAGGTGATGGCCTGACTTGTAATTCTGAGGTGGCCATGACCAGGCTCAGCTTGCCTCTCTGTGGAATGCCAGAGCTCCCTGCTTCTCGTGCCTCAGCAGGACTGATAGTCATACCAGGGCTCCCTGCCTTGACAATAACCCAGCTTTTCTTCTGGTTGCAGGGGAGGCAGAGCAGCTGTGCTGCAGACTCGCAGCACCTCCCCTCCAGCTGTCATGCTGCAGAATGGGCTGGTGAGTGGCTTGGCCTGGGCGTTTGGGGTGGTTTCTGTGCCCTCTAGGAAGTGACTGCAAGAAATGCTTTCTAGCCCGTGTTCTGTAGGTGTGCTCCTAGCTGGGCCTTCCCTGGCAGACAGTGATCCTGAATGCTGTGTGGGAAATCAGAGCTTGCTTTGGTGCCTGCAAATGACAGCTCTCAGCTGCACTTGGCGCTTAGCTTTCCCCAAAGGGACAAAGTGCACCAGCCATTTTCCTTGGGTGTTGTCTTTCTGTAGTACAAGCAAAGGCTGAAGGAGACTGGAAGTTGCTTTCCACTGGTATTCTTGGCATACTCCTGCATTAGCAAGCAGGGATGTGTCACCTTGGGCAGTGGGAGAGCACTGCAGGTCTGTCCAGAGCCCCAGTTTTTCACCTTGGCTATGTCTGGCCTCCTAGAGAGAGGAGATTTGCCCACCCTTGGCCAGGAAAGACTGTACCTGCTGCATGTGCTTCAGGGCTGCCCCCTGCCCTCCACCCTGGCCAAATTAGTGACAAGATGTTTTGTTTCAGAGCGAGGAAGAGGCACTGCAGCGAGCTCTGGAGATGTCCCTGGTAGAGTCAGCACACAGCTCAGCACAGCCACCCAGGTACAGCCCCAAAACACGTGATGTGGTGTGTTGTGCACCCACCCTGTGTGTGAAAGGTGCCTGGGGAAGCATCATGTGGCTCTGGGATAACATTCCTCTCAGCACGTGTTTCCATATGATGCCTCTCTGTGGCTGACAGGGGAAAAAACAAAGAGTCCAGAGCCATCAGGGAACTCTGTTCAGCAAGTGAGCCCTCAGCCCTTAGGGATGCTGGTAGGGGACAGTGACTGACACACAGAGTAGGGCAAACCATTGTCTGACCACTTGTCAGCTAATGGGTTTGGCTGGAACGTGGTAGGTGGAGTAGGGATGTTGATGGAGGACACCCAGGAGCTCATGTCCCCAGGCATAGTGCCCAGTGTGCTAAAAGCACCATCTAACAGAATGGACTTAACATGGCTCTCCTTGGCCCAGGTTGCTGGCTGCCAACCCCAGCTGGATCCTCTGCTCCCTCCCCAGCCCCATGCCTGTTCAGAGTGATCCACAGTTGCTGCCTGCCCTTAGATATACTGGGGCATTGCAGTCAGATGCTGAAACCCAAAAGGGCTCTGAGCACAGCCCGTGAGGCTGAGGCACACAATGCACCACTGTCCCAGCAGCACACAGGAGGAGGAGGATCTAGCACTGGCCCAGGCACTGTCAGCAAGCGAAGCTGAGTACCAGCAGTCGCAGCGGCAGGTGAGTGAGGCTGGCTATGGACTCTGCGCTGTCGTGGGGTGGATCCTGGCCTGGCTGTGTGAGGGAGGGGGCCTCCCTGGGTTCTGCTTACTCTGGACTCTGTCTAGGCTGCGTTTCCTCACCAGGAGGGCAGCCCAGCCTGGGGCAGTGGTGGCATCACTGCTGAGCAGACCACTCTGGGAACCTGAGTGCTGGATGTGCCCTCTTGTAGGAGAGAGGAAGAAGCCTTTTTTCCCTCGCTCACTGTGTGCTTCTTTCTGTTCCAGGCGCACAGTTCAAAGCCATCAAACTGCAGCTTGTCATAGGCAGGTGAGGCAGGGTGTGCCAGCGGACACAGGATCCCGCTTGTGACCCGAGGAGCAGTTCTGGCCTTCCCACACGGATGCTGTGGGGTTCTGGCCTGGATTCTGGTACCAAGAGTCCCTTGCCAAGGACAGCTCATCTCCCTGGGAGCTGTAAATCACCAAATACACACTGACACTTCAGCCCTAGTACCTATATAAAATTAGTGCAGCAAATTGTTGATGCTCCTGGGGAGGTGAGGACTGTACAGGACAAGGCTGGGCACACACTGACCAAAGCAAGCAGCAGCCCAGGGTCTGCACTTACCCACACTTGTCACAGCCATGTCCCAACACTGCTGGGACTGTGGGGTGAGGGCAGAACCATGTGGGGACATCTCTGCATGCTCAGACATACAGCTGAGATGTAGCTGCCATCTGTAGTGCGGGGCTGGATTTCATGTTCTGGAGAGGACCGTGCCAGCCCCTCAGCAAAGTGCAAATGTGGCTGGGATGGTCTCATGCCTGGGCATGGCACAGCTGAATGTGCAGCCTCCCAGCAGCCTGAAGGCAGTCCCTTCCCCACTCCCCACACCCTCGGTGCCTCCCTGCTGTTTGCATGCACAAGAGCACGTTGGGCCTTACCCTGCTCAGCTGGGGACTAGCTGTCTGAGACTGAATGGAGCTGTATTTCCTTTCTGGTTTAATATAATAAGTAACATTGGCAGTGACTTGAATGCCAGCGTCACTCACACAGGATGGTTGCAGCTGCCTTCCTGCTGCTGTCTGCTGCCCTAAACTTAAAACAGGACCCTGTTTAAATGCTGCTGGGGTAGGAATGCCTCCTTCCTTCCAGTTGTGTTGCTGGGGATCCCCTCCTGGATAGCAATAGCACAGAACCTCTCCTTACAAACAAAGCCCTGAGTCTAGAGCCTGTTTGGGTGGAGGGGATTTGTCCTGCTGGCCTCTTGCAGGGGGTCTGCAGCCATGCAGAGCTGTGCTCCTTTCCCACCTGCATCTGTAACCATTCCTGCCTGCAGGGCTGTGCCTGGTTCTGCATGGGACTGGGCTGTCCTGCTCTGAGCAGCTGAGGGAGCGGAGTTCAGACTCGGTCCAGGGAATGCTGAGACTTGTCAAAGTGCTGCTTGGGAGAAAATAAAAGCATAGCACAAGGTACAGAGGTACCTGAGGGGAGCAGTCACTTGGTGTCCAGCCCAGAGTGGCACATCTCTGTGGATGGTCGTTGAAGTGAGGGACACATGGGAGTGAGGGGACACCAGATGCCCTGCTCTTCCATCGCAATTGGGATGCAGCTCCCTGCCAAGCTCAGCCCTTTGTGTGGGGATGGGGCAGGTAGTGACAGCCTGCTCAGCCCCTTGCCCACTTAAGCCCAAGGAGCTCAGCCTTGCCACAGAGCTGCCGATTGACCCAAAGGCACAGGCATTAACCCTGCCTGAGCCCACCAAGAGGTGCATACCCTGCCCAGAGCACACAGGCATGGACCTGGGAAGGACCTGGTTTAAGAAACTACACAACAGCAAAACAAACATGTACAAATGTAGTGGAGTGTCCAAACAAGCCCCTGCGGCTCTAGAGCAGGTAGGGCCCCTGCCTGCAGCCAGCAGAAGACTCCCAGGCGGTGTAGGGTCCTGGACCCAAGTCAGTGCCACAGCAGAGCTCCTGGTCACATTCATGACCCTTTCTTGCTGCCCTGGGGCTTCTCGGTATGGTGCTCTTTGCTCTCGCCCTCGTCCCTGGTCTGCTGCTGTAGCCACATGCCAGCGTACACGCCACCCTTCTGCAGCAGCTCCTCATGCCTGTGAGGAGAGCAGAGGGATGCAGGGTCCTGAGCTGGCCCTAGAGCCAGGGAGGGGATTCCCTCCCCCAGGCCACCCCCTGTGCTCACCTCCCTCGCTCCACGATGTGCCCGTCTTTAAGCACCAGGATCTGGTCTGCACCCACCACAGTGGAAAGCCTGCGGGGAAAAACAGATGTTATCCTGACTTGGGGGGAGATGGTTCCTGTGGGTTTGCACAGTGCCAGGAGATGCAATCCCAGGGTCTCTTACGTCCTGAGCAGGGAGCAGGTCTGTGTGCCCCTCTGGGAGGGTCTGGCCAGCACCTCCCAGATCAGCCCTTTCCCCTCATCCCTACCTATGTGCAACAACGATGGTGGTGCGGTGGGCGCAGACCTTGGCCAGAGAAGCCTGGATGTTCCTCTCAGTCTCTGTGTCAAGTGCAGATGTGGCCTGCAAGGGGAGACACAGCATGGGGAAAGGATAGAGGCAGTGTGAGCAGCTGCTGGGCATGGGGCTGCTGCAGAGCTGGGTAAGCCTGGGCTGGGGCCACTGCTGTTACCTCATCCAGCAGGATGATGTGAGGACCCTTCAGGATGGTGCGTGCGATGGCAACACGCTGCTTCTCACCCCCGCTCAGCTTCAGCCCCCGCTCTCCCACCTGCGTGTTGTATCCTGCAGGCACAAGAGCAGAAACATGATGTGCTGGTGCGCTCTGAAACAGAGATGGGGACCTGCTGCCCTGGGAGGTCCTGCTGCGACCACACTGCCACGTAGTGGAGCCTCAGCCCATCCCTGCCCAGGGGTTGTTCTAGCCCTGGAAAGAAGCCAGGGAAAGGCAAAGCAAGATACAGAGTCATGCAGGTGTCCCCGTGGGAGATGTCACCCAAGGATACCTGTGAGGGCAGCTAGAAGGTCTTAGGGAACCCTGGGATGGCAGGGGAAGATAGAGGGAACTGCAGGGGTCTCACCATCAGGAAAAGAAAGGATGCGGTCATGGATGTCAGCAGCCCGGGCTGCCTCCTGCACCTCCTGGTCAGTGGCCAGGATCCGTCCATAGCGGATGTTGTTGGCGATGGTGTCGTTGAACAGCACCGTGTCCTGGGGCACCACCCCAATGTGAGCACGCAGCGAAGCCTGCTTCACCTGGCAGGCAGAGGGAGAGGGCTCAGGCAGACGGACACCCAATGCAAAGATCTCTCCAAAACCCAATCCTACCCTCAGCCATGAGCCCCATTCCTTGCAAGCTACGTGCTGTAGGGTCACCCTGCACCACAGACTCAGCTGCATCTCCACTCTGCAGTGGGGGGCCCTGACAGTGATCCAGTTCCTCCCTGGTCAGTACCCAGCATTTCAGCCTGGGGTCCCGGAGTTGCGCTATTCAGCCCACTGCTGGCACAGCTGTCAGCCTACGAAAGGACTGTGGGGGCTGTGTGCTCACCGCTGCCCTGGGGAGGTGCCAGTGCATGCACTGAACAGTGCTGCAAGGCCCAGATGAGCTGGTGCGTCCCCCACAGTCCTTGGAGGCCCTCCCCCTTACCTGGGAGATGTCCTGCCCATCAATGCGGATGCAGCCACCCCGCACATCGTAGAAGCGGAAGAGCAGACGGATGATGGTGCTCTTTCCAGAGCCTGAAGGCCCCACCTGCATGCAAAGGTAAAGGGACTTGGAGATGGCAAATTCCCAGCTGCTGGTGGACAGGAAAGGCCTGGCCCTGCTGGAGGGCTGTCCTTCCAACCTTCGTATTTTCCAGCCTCTCTACCCCCATCCTTCCTTCCCACAGCGTGTGAGTCCCACTCTCACCAGAGCCAGGGTCTGCCCAGGCATCACAGAGAAAGAGATGTCCTGCAGGATTTCCTTCCTGGAAGAGGGAGATGGAGAGGGGCTCAGGGCCACTCCGTGGCCCCACATCCCTGTGCCAGGTCCCATAGCAGATTTGTCCCACCCTGTGCCCAGAACCCCATACCCATCCACATAGCTGAAGTGCACGTTCTCAAACTCAATCCGCGCAGCCTCCAAGCGCAGGTCACTGGCGTTCACCACATCCTTCACCTGTCGAAGTAGAGGCATAGCCTCAGCCAGCCTATTCCCAGGGCAGGACCGTGGGCCAAGCGAGGAAGCAAGGTCCAGGAAAAGTGGCACCCACCTCCTGCTCCTCGTGGAAGAGCTCAAACATGTTTTCCATGTCCACAAAGGAGTTCTGGATCATCCTGAAGAGGGCAAAGACCAGGAAAGAGTTTGGGGGAGCACATACTGACACAGTCACCCATGGAGAGGGGGATACCAGGCACCTCCACAGCTCACAGCATTACCTATAGTAAGTCCCGAACCAGTTGAGTGGCGTGTAGAGCTGGATTATGTAGGTGCCAAAGAGGACAAAATCCCCCACCTGGAAGGGACAGCGTATAGGGGTCTGTACCCACCAGCCCTAGGGCCCCACCTCAGCAGGGGTCTGCACAGGCTGGCACCAGCCTTACCTGCAGCTTGTTTTCAGTGACAAAGTAGGCACAGAGCAGGGAGCCTGCCAGCAGCCCTAGGCCAATGACCAAGTTCTGGGTCTGGTTGAGGAGGCCCAGCGAGGCACTGACTTTCCACTCTGAGACCTGGAAGAGACAAAGTCCTGTGGGATGCTGCTACCTCCAAACCAGACCCATGGTGATCTCCATCATCCCCAAAGGTGCTGAGCACCCCATACCTGGAACTTGACAATGGCATCGTTAAAGCGGTTCACCTCATAGCTCTCTGCATTGTAGTACTTCACCTACAGGAGCAGAGCTGGTATCAGCACCCAAGCAGTCCTCAGCGACCCCCCCCCAACTCCTACAGTACCGTCTCGAAATTGAGGAGTGAGTCCACGGCCCGGGACTTGGCCTCATTGTCCCGGGTGTTCATGTCCCGACGGTACTTGGTTCTCCACTCAGTGATGAAGATGGTCAGAGCTATGGACAGGAAGAAGCTGTATTGGAAGGCTCCTGCCACCCCACAGCCTGGCAGCCCTGCACCCAGACCCCCCCTACTCACTCAGGTACAGGCTCATACACACAAAGATGATGAGGCCAAACCAAGCGCTGAAGACTGAGGTGAAGTAAACTATGCCGATGACGATATCCGCAATGGTGGGGAAAATGCTGAAGACGATGTAGCTGAGGGGTGGGAGGGGAGATGGGGCATCAGCCCAGCTCGGTGGGGCTGCCCAGCCAACCCCCACCCACCACGAGCACATCTCTAACCTGAGCAGGCTGTTGATGCTGCTGGTGCCCCGGTCCACGCTACGCAGGACCTCACCAGTGCGACGCCCCAGGTGCCAACGCAGGGACAGCCCGTGCAGGTGGGCAAAGAGCTGCACCTGCACCTGCCGGTTGGTGAACTGCTGCACCCACACCCACAGGAAGGTGCGCAGGTTGCTCACAAAGCCGGTGGAGCCTGCAGGGCAACAAGGAAAGATCAACCGAGATCAGCCCCACTGGGGCACGCAGCAGACTTCCGGAAGTCCAGCCGGGAAAGGGGGATTTGGGATGAAGCCCACTCACTCTCCCTAACCTAGGACCAGCCCTGATTGCTGATTCCAGGAGAGAGCAGCAGTGATGGGGCATATGGGCTTCCCTGGCCACCCCAGCACTGGTATGATGTACCCAATATCATCTCGTCAGTGCCCCATCCTTCCCAGCGGTCCTTACCAGCACCTCCACCTTGCAGGAACTTCAGCCCCACATAGCTGCAGACAGTCCAGGCCAGGGTGTGCCAGGAAGCGCCCACTGTCAGCTCATTCACTGTGGGAAGTGTGCCGAGGGTCAGGATGGAGGGACAGGGAGCATCCCAAGGTGCCTGTGGGAACCAGCCCCAGCAGCCAGCACTGGACCCTGACCCCCTGGGCTCTGCTCCTGCCAAACCCCTGCAGCCCTCCGGGACACTTCAACACCCCCAGCACTTGGTGAGGGTGTGGCGAGCCTCACACACCAAGCTCCAGGTGCCTCACCAATGTTCTTGTAGTAGATGGGGACAAAGACATTGATGGCCCGCTCCAGCCCCATGAGTGCCATGCAGAACAGCACCAGCCCCTGCAGCAGGTGGTTGCCCCTCGGCCACATGTATGGCACCAGCAGCCGCAGCTTCCTCCGAAAATCCTTCCAGGTGGAGGTGGTCCTGCTGGCATCAGTCAGGAGTGGCTGGGGGACAGCAGACCAAGGAGTCATTGCCCTGGCACCCCAATCCAGCTGGCAATGGCTCTGGGCAACACCCCAAGAAAACCAGCCCCACTCCAGAGTGCCCATTCTATCCTCCAACCAGGGCTACATCCTAGTGACAGCAAGCAGAGAGCCTGGGCAGCCCTAAACCTTGTTCCTCCCACATCTCCTGAAGATGCTGATCCCAGGGCAACTGTATTTCCATTTTATCCCCAGCTCCTTCCTGGCCATATCCTAAAATTGCTTCTGTCCCAGGACTCACCTGGCTGTTTTCCACGTCCCGCTCCTCCTCATTGATTAGCAGCATGTAGGGCTTGCGGGGCAGCCCTGGGGCCTTCATGCCCAAGATGAAGAGCATGAACGTGCAGATGTAACGCAGCAGCCAGAAGCCAAACTGCACCTGAAAGGAGAGTAAAAGTTCAGTGTCTCAGCTGGCCATCAGCACAACCCTAAGCATGGGTTGGGTATGATCTGAGAGACACAATGAGCAGAGCATGGGGATGGAGTGCAGTGTGCCAGGGGACACCCCATGCAACTCAGTGGGAGTCCCTGGTTCAGCACAGCACCTCAGGCAGCACCCAGACTTACTCCTTCCTCCCCACCCCATCTGGCTCCATGCCCTCTGGCTCAAGGTGCAGGGAAGCAAAGGGCTGCAGGAAGCAGGGAAACACCCCTACTTCTGCACCTGGGTCTGGGCCAGGTAGAAGCAGGACCTGAGCTGGGTGGGGGCATGGAGAGATGTGTGATAGCTGGGCTCGGGACTGAAATATCTGGCAGATGTGTAGGTGCAACCCAGAACTGTATACACCCTGGGAATGGCAGGTCATGACATGCATACTCCATCCCCACACCATGATACTGCAGTCCCTCCCACCCCCAAAAGCACCTCATCCCCTTTCCCTGACCACAGCCCCCCAGCCCACCTTCTGGTTGGTGTCCTCCAGTGCCCACCACCACAGAGGGCTCCTCCAGCACACCAGGGTCAGGTTCTCAGCAGCAAAGGCCAATGCCCAAAAGAGGAGGAGGACAGTGCCATGGCCCCGTGTTCGGTCATGGGCCAGCACCCGGGTATGCTCCAGCTGCAGGAGGGCAATGGCGCAGCCCCAGCTGAGGGCCCAGAGGCAGGCATACAGCAACATATACCCATAGAGCCGTCTCAGCCTCACTCCTTGCCACAGTAGCCCACCAAAGGGCTGCAGGGCCAGGAACAGGGACAGCAGGACCTGGCCACGGTAGAGGCGAGAGCGGGGAATGTACTTAGGCTCCATGGCACGGCTGAAGCGGGCGTAGCAGGCATACTGCAGAGCGCCCAGCAACAGGCAGACGCTCAGCAGCACGGACGGCACCAGAGTGAAGAAGAAGCAGGGCTGGAAACCCTGCTGGACCCAGGCCTGGGTGATGGAGTTGTTGCCCTCACAGTAGCCCCCCAGCACGGCCATCCTGGCAGGTCACCAGCTGTGGAGAGAAGAGAGCCCGAGGCACGGTTTCAGAATGGGCTGTAGTACCCGCTGTACAGAGGGACTCACGGTGAGATGGCATGGCCAAGCAGCAAGGGCCCTCATGGGGCAGGGGCAAATACCGCTGGACATGGACACACAGGACATGCTGCATGCAGCACACACAGATCGGTGCATGCGAACAGGGCCAGCTTTGCATGGGGATGGCCATAAGCACCACACCTGCTGCGTGCCCTGGGCAGGAGTACAACACTACACTGGGACCCCCAGAGCCACCCGGGCCCCTGAGGATGCCCTCGGACATGACGACAGCGGGAGCCGCAGGCAGAGTGAAGCTGGGACCAGTCTCAAGCAGGAGGGAGCAACGGGCGGTGATGCAGCGGCAGGGTCGCGGGTGGGGGGGCAGGTGGGATGCGGAGGATGCTCGGGGAACCGCGGGACCGTGCAGGGGAGAAGCAAGGGCAAAGACAGGGACACGTCGGGGAAACACTCGCGGAAGGCGAGGCAGAGGCCGCGCCAGATAAATGCCCGGGCGGTGCCGGCGCCGCTCAAGCCTGGGACAGGCCGACGGAGCCCCACCGCCGCCGTGTCAGCCCGGCCGCCGTGTCGGCCCCACCGCGCCCGCTCACCCGCTCCGGGCCGCCGGCCT
>WEKY01035438.1:727464-738221 GCA_013390045.1 Picathartes gymnocephalus
CGCCCCTTTCCCCGCCCCGCTCCGGCACCGCCGGCTCCTGCCCGCCCGCCTCCCTCCCGGCTCCGGCACTGCAACCCCGGCGTGTGTCCCTTCCCCGAGCACCCGTGCCCAGCCTCGGGCGGCACCGCTGGGGATGGGGAGGGGTCGGTGCCGTGGGAGGCACTCCCAGACCGGTGGCCGCCTCCGACGTGAGACGCCCCGCTCTCGTTTATCACCGCCGCCAGCCCGGCCCTGCGGTGCCGCGATAGCCCCTGGAGCCCCTGCGGGGCCTCCCGCCACAGAGGTCAGGCAGGACAAGGGAGTGTCCTCACGGGGATAAATATAGCCCCTGCCTCCTCCCGCAGCTGCGACTACGCTCCTGGGAGCTCCCAGTGCCACCGGAGCAGCCGGCAGGCTCCTCACGGCCTTCTGCGGCCAGCGCAGGCCAGGGCCACGTGGGCGGCACGGTACCACAGAGCGAAGGGAGACTAGCACACAGGCAGGGATGATACACCCCATCTTTATTAGATGGCTATACAGCTGTACAGCGAGGGCATGGGGGCATAATACCGCACTCCCCAGGGACCCCCGTGCCCGCACATCTCAGGAGGAGATGAGGAAGAGTGGCTCGCCATGCACATGGGACACTGACGACACAAGCAAAACATGCGGCAAAGACTTGGGCCTGTTATGCCTGGCCTCTCCCTCCTGCCAGCCCAGGGAAAGATCCAGAGTTTCCCCCTGCCCCAGAGCACTGCCTCCAGGCTGTATAGACCAGCAGTAACTCCATTAGGAAGCCCAGACGCAGTGTCCCATTGACCCAGAGAGGGGAGGCAGCAGCCTGGGCGCCAAGAGAAGCCCCTGGAAAATCTGGGTTCCTGGGAGATTGGTTTTCGGTTTTCTTTCACCAAGCCATGACAGCCCCAAGCTGAAGCTGCTGTGGAGCAGTTGGAGCCATTTCTCCGTGGAAGGACCCCAGCACCACCCAGGTCCACAGAGTCCCAACCCCAGTACTGAAGAGCTGATCCCCACCCTGAGCTCTGCTTTAGAACACTCTGATTTCATACAGAGCCCAGAGCAGTTGTAGCTCCCACCCTGCCCAGCCCTCCCCATAGCAACAGAGAGCCTGCTACCCCAAAGAACCTGCCCCTGTGCAAGCCCCCTGGCCCTGCTCATGCCCCGGCTACCCAGGTGCAAGAAGCATTGGCTGCAGGTGGCTTAGAGCTGTCCCAGGCTCAAAGGGCAGAGGGCAATAACCCTGGCAGGAGAAGAGGGATGGCCCTGGACTCCAGGGACAGTAGAGGAGGATGTGCAGTACTTGCAGAGGGCATGGCAAAAGCAAGCAGCCCCTGCCAGAGGCAAGGGGATTGGAAAATAAGTTGTGGGCAGGAGTTAGCTGGGATGCAATTCCCCAGAAGCTGCAAAGAGAAGAAAGAGAAAACAGAACGATGGTTGAAGGTCTTGTCTGAGGCCACATTGCACAGCTGGGATTCTGATTCCCCACCAGCATCCCAAGCCTGGGCTGAGGTGTGCCTCTCCCTTCTGGGTTCAGGATGCCCCTTCCTGCTCTGCCAGGCATGAGACAGCTGCATGGTATATGATCTCCACAGCAGCTGAAGCCACGTTGCAAGCAAAAGAAAGGTTTCAGGAGGAAAGGAGGAGCTGGGAACCTCTGGGCAAGATTCGAGAGGAAGTAAAGCCTTTGCATGGGAAGAGGAAAGGCCCAGTTCCACCAGAACAGGTGCATCAGAAGGACAGACCCAATACAACAGCACCTGGGCATGGGGAAAAAGACCTTTTTTTGTGCCTAGGGAAAAGGAACCAACACACAGAGCACAAGACCTTCAGGCTGGGCTCTGAGGGGGCTGTGAGCACTCCCAGAAGATGCAGGGCTGCTCCACACTGGGGTCTCTTTGGCACTGCAGGAGGGCCCACTAGTAGCCCACATCCCATGGGTGCCATACATGGGGAGGATGCTACTGCCTCGGCACAGAGGTGTCACTCCAATGACCCTTTCTTGCATGCAAGGAATGGGCCAGCTGTCATGAGTCAGGGAAGAGCTGCAGCATCCCTGGATCGCACCAGAGCTGTTCCAACCAGCTCTATATTCCACCTGTATTCATACCAGCAGCAGCCACCAGGGCCCATCCCTCTGCAGGGTGCTGGGACAGAGGGGTGGGTGACTGCCCCAATGTTGTCCTGCTCTGGGCTGAGAGGCACAACACTGGTCTTCTCTGGGAGGACTAACGTGGTCCTAGGCACCGCCTCAGGGCTGCAGGCAGGGCAGTGTAGCCCTACAGGCTGAGCTAGACGACCCTCAGCAACTCCTGCCCTCATTTTGGTGGCAGATCCCAGCTTCCGCCACACATCTGGATGGAGTTGATGCCATCTCACATCCCTTTGAAGAGCAGCTGCTGCTGCCACCTCCAAACCAGTCCGCTAGCAGCTCCTCACTGCTAGTCCTGTCACGTCAGCTTCTGCAGGCTCTGCAGAGATCCTCCGACACGGACGACACAGATGTGAACACAGACACAGGTATGTACTCACACACGCATTCACCCCACAAGTCAGAGTGGCGTTGACTTGACACATGGCTGGACACAAGGTGCCACAGCAAAGCCACCAGCTCAGCAGTTTTGTCTCTTCGGCAATTGATGGCAACAAAATGTCCACTCAGGACAGGAGAAGAATCAAGACAATGCCACATCCTGCTGTCCAGGTGGCTCCCAATCTGCAAGCCCCATGAGATCCCCTGTCTACCAGGCTATACCTGCAAGACAGAGAGAGAATGTGGCACCTACTGGGACCAGCTGCAAGCACCCCATCTTGGCATCAGAGTACACCTTGCCCCTCTCAGCCACAGCCATCACCCTTACCTTGTGAATCTGTGGCGGAAGCTCATCCTCTGAGCTCTCCTCTGGCACGGGCTCTGGGTGCCTCACTGACTGCCCGTCCTCGGCCCAGCCTCCCAGAGGGAGGCGGGAGAAATGTGATGGGGCTCTGTGCACTGTGCCTGGGTCTGCAAGAGAGGCAAGAAGTTAGATTAGCTACTTTGGAGCCTGCCAGTGTCTAGCAGCAGGCAGGCTGTTCGTGCCAGTTCATAAAGGGTATCGGTTACAGAGCTCTGACCTGAACTCAGACCTCTGCCCTGGCTCTCATACCTGTGATGCCACCATATCGCCGCTGGAAACCAGTCTGCAGTGTGGCTGTCTCCTCAGCAGGCTGCCGCGGTGAGGAGAAGGGGTAGCTGGCAGAGCGGGGAATGGGGACAGGGCCACCCCTCTGAGCGTCCAGCTCTTCGTGGGCACTCTCCCCACTCTCGTCACTCTCTCGTCGGTGCCAAGTGTGCCGCTCGGGCTCCAGCTGGGCATGCTGCTTGTGCAACTGCAGGCCAAAACATGAGTGACTCAGCTGTGTGGGAGAAACCACATGCCCAAACACACCCTCTCCGCAGCACTGCATACATACTGGTTTTCTCGTCACAACAGACAGGGCAGCTCAGTCCTGCCGCCTTGCTCCATGCCCCTCTGGCTAGCCCAGCTCTGGGTTGCTCACCTCGTGCATGTAGAGTGCATGAAGACTCATCTCAGTGGAGGCATACTCTGACAGGATCATGCTCTGCAGTTGACCCTCCCAGGCGCTGCTCCCCGAGCTCACGGTCCTTGCATCAGCACTGCCACAGAACACACCAGTAGTGTTTGCTGCCCAGGTGCCCCCTACACTGCCCAGCTCCCCTCCACTCTAATGTCAGGCTGACAGAGAACTTCTCCTGAACTGGGTATGAAGAGGCCCTCTGCAGCATCTCCGAAAACACACAAGGTGACCAGCCCTGCTATGGCACTGCTTCTTCCCTACACAGGGTCTCTCACCACTGTGGTACCCACAGGAGAACAACAGGACCTTGACCCTATCCTCTGGAGCCAGCCTTAGCATCTGGCACCTAGCACCTAGACATAACTCTGCTTGTGAATGTCCCTTGTTGTTCAGGCTGCAGAGATAAATGCCACCATGCACCTAGGACAACAGGATGGCATTTGGGCAAAGGGTAAAGGAATGTCCAAGGTGTCTGGCTGCCCTCCAGCCAGCAGCTTACCCAGAGGCTGTCATGGCACTGGCACCACGAGGCTGGGCTCCCTCTCCATCCCTTCCCGATGCCTGGAAGCCACTGGAAGGCTGCTGGGCAGACTGGTGTGGGGAGAAGGAACGCAGAGCTGAGGCCACTTCTGAGAGATGGCGGGAAGCCTGTCCATCCCGGCTCATGTGGAAGCCCAGTGCCGAGGAGCCCGCTATCACATTGGCAATCAGGCTGTGAGGCTGCAGAGTTGAAAGGGAAAGAGTCACTGTCCTGTGCAGAGCTGGAGGACTGATCCCACCAGACACACAGAGAGGGGCTATTTTGGCCCCTCTCCCACCTTGCAGGGCCCTAGGACAGCCCATTACCTTCTCTAGAAACCCAGAAGTGTCCCAGATAGTGCTGATCTACCATATTTTCATCCCCAGATACATCCCAGACAAGGGCAAAATTGCCCAGCCAGCCTGACGATGAATTTGCCATCATCTCTAGTAAGCACCCCAAGAACAACCCACATGCCCTAAGCCTGGGCACCTCTGACTCTGACTGCAGGGACTGGATGGAGCTGAAGAGGGCATTTTCAGGGAGCACAGCCTGCTGAGCCAATGCCACACTGCTGTCCCGGTGCACCCGCTCCTTCAGGAAGCCGATGAAGGCTGTGCTCTCGCGGGGTGGCTGCCACTTGGGGTTGGTGATGGCAAAGTGCATGAGGGACAGCTCCGTCTTGCCATCCTCGGCCTGCTGGTAAATGGAGGCCTCCGTCTTTCCTGCTGACATCCACTGTGGACAATGGACAGGTAATGAGAGACAGAATCTGCTTTACAACCCTGCCAGCCCTGGGAACCCTGCAATCAGTCTGGGCAAAGCACCCAACACCCAGCCCAAGCAAGGCCATGGCTCCCTGTGTAGCAGGTGCTGCACCAAAAGTCCCCATGCTCATTCAGCCATCTCAGCCTGGGGAAGAAGCAACAAACACAGTGTGTTCTACCTCCATCCCAGAACAGCAATTGCTGCAAGTGAACTGGGGAGCTGAGAACAGTCACAAAATACAGAGCTGAATGCCTCATCCTGCATTCTCCAGCTCAGAGCAGGATATTCCTTCTTAAACGCTTCCTGCCACAACAAGTTCACCCCCTTCCAGGTTCATGACTGTGTCACTAGGAAGTCTTTCCCTAGACAAGTCATCTAAATTTCCAGGCACACAAAACAGATGGACCCCTTTTTGTTCCATCATAGATTTTGCATGATGGAAAATGCTTCCTATTTCCTTTAGACTGCTTCTCTCCTGAGCACAAGGAGATCAGCTTCTTAGTGGTCACACTTTTTCAATGTCCAAATATCCCCATTCCACACTCCTGAGGACACAGAACCTTTGGCTGTGAAGACAGGCAATGACATCAAAGAAATGACACAGCCTGATTCCTGATGCATCAGGTCAATAATCACAGCTGGGCCACAAGAGCCTTGTGCAGCTGGTGACCTGTGTTGCCAACCCCAGACACCCTACCAAGAGGTGGGTGGCTGGGCTGTGGGCTTCCAGGAGTGGTGAGTTAGGGCCTCCCTTGGGTCTAAAGGACCAGACATGTTGGTGGGCAGCCCAGGACCTACCGCTGGGTGGCCATGCTGGCGCACATCCATCTGGGCAAAGGAGCACGTGTCACCCACGCCCACCACCTCCACGGTGAAGTTACGGAAGAAGTCAACAATGTCCAAGGACTTGGGCCGCAGGCAGATGATGAGGATCAAGGGGGTAATGATGGGACTCAGGAGTTCTTCCAGGATGAAGACCTGATCACAGACATGATGGGTTCAGCACAAACTCGAGGGTCAAAAAACCCACAATCCCAAAGACAGACCCCAGATGTAGGCCTCCATCTTCTGGGGCAGGGAATCTCTGAGGATGCTGCCTTGTTCCTCTATGAGCCCAGGAGCTGTTGAGCTCTCCAGCACCTTCTCCCTCCTGCAGGGATGGGGGCAAGTCCCCAGCCACACAGTTAAGCCAAGCTCACCGCTTTGTACTGGAAGAGCTGGGCAAATTCGTCCCTGGTCTCGTAGCGGTGGGCGTTGCCCTGCCAGTGGTCAGGCATGTAGTGGATGTGTGCCAGGATGACTCGCAGCAGCTGCTCTGGGCAAAAGACGAGGTGCTGGTCAGGGATGAAAGACCTGCAGGACAGGACAGGGAAACACCATAGCATTACACCTCAGTCCCTGGGAGATGTCATCTTGGGAGGGCAGGGTGACTGGCCCATATCACAGCTCCACCTGTAACCTTCCGACCAGACCAGCCCCTCATATCATACAACCACTGCAGCCAGGATCACACCTGCCCCCGATCTCCAGCCTGGTCCTGTCTCTCCCCAGTCATGCCTCTCACTCATGCAGATTTACATCCATTTGCAAGCAAAGAGCATGTTTACATGGATTGCTGCCAGCCCCACTGCTCCCTACAGCGCTGCCAGGAGCACAGGGACAGCACAAACCCACCTCACCTGCACACCGTGATGCCCACCCCGAGCAGGGTGACCGTGGTCAGGACGTGCTCGACCGCAAGCACGTCCTCATCATAGATGGTGAGAGCGATGAGCACAGCCAGGATGGAGCCAGCAAAGAAGGCCACGTTCTTGGCCACGATGGTGAGAAGCGGGGAGATAAAGCAGTTCATGTACTTGGAAGCTGGCTTGTACCCCTTGCTGAGGCGTGAGTGCAGTTCGTGATCCAGCTCGTTGAAGTGACGGAGGTAACAGCGGCCATAGAGAGACCAGCAGCGGGCACCCAGGCTGCCCGGCTCCCGCTTCAGGATCTCCGTGTAGCTGAAGAAAGCATAGAGGATCTGCCAGATGAGGATGAGGGGGCAGAGGAGGAAGTTAGCAATGCCAATCCAGAGGATGCGAGTGCTGAGCTTCTCAGCCAGCTCCAGGCGGTTCCCAGCCCGCTTGTATTCGGCCTTCAGGCTCCACTCATTCTCAAAGAGGGAGCCAGGACCCCAGAAGAAGATGAGCTCAAAGTTGTACTTGAGCCCACGTGTGTAGAAGACAGTGTCTCCCAGCAGGGGCAGGCGGAAGCGGATGGGCAGCAGCGACTTGTTCACCATGGCCACCATGTAGTTCTTGAAGCGGAGGATGCGGTGATAGATGTCCAGCTCTGTTAGCTCCTTCTTGTGGATGCAAATCTGGTGCTCCTTCTGGATCTGCACAATGCGGGCCTGTACCTCCTGCCAGGTGTAGTAGGGCAGGGTGGACTGGAAGGTGGACAAGCAGCAAGATTAGGGGCAAGAAGTATCCAGGGACAGAAGCCAGGCTGAGCCAACCGAAGTAGCAGGTCCCAGCACACAGCTCAGAGTGCTGACAAAGTCCATGCAACACCAGGACACGAGGCACCTTCTGGCACCGCTTCACCCTGCAGCAGGCAAACCCCACACCTTGCCTTGGTGCCCTTTACCCCCTAGATTAGCCCAGATGACTTGTTCCCAGCCACTCATGCACCAGCTTCCTTGGAGGCATAAACACAGGTCCAGACTTCAATGGGTCCTCCCAGAGCTGCCATTTGGAGTCAGCAGGGAGAAACAAACACGGAAGGGACTTAAGCAGTGTCCAAGAGGGAGCCCATGGAAAAACTGGGGACAAACCAAGCCTTTAGGCTCACTCCACCTTTCTCAAGACACCTTCTCCCTTCAAAGGATGTGCACATGCCTTTTGATTTCGTCTATCAGAGCAAAGACTATGGACTAGGATGTATATGCAAGCCTCAAACCCCATCTGTGACACACTGATCTCCTGTGTGACCTTCACAACTAAGTAGCTCCAAGTCTCCCAAGTAAACAAGGAAGCAGAGGTTGTCCATATCGCAGGGAGGTATGAGGATATCCTCGCTTATGCCTTCTCTGTGGAAGGCATCACAGAAAGGGCCACCGCTGAAGAATACACACATTGGGTAGCATATGGCAGAGGCATGCGCCAGCAGGCAGAAAGGCAGACTGGGCAGAGAGGGGTTAACACAGAATAAACTGTCTGCTGGAGAAGAGGCTGAAAGGAGATCATGTGCTTATGAAGCAGAGGGAAGAGCGCTCAGTCTGACTGAAAAGTGGAGAGGCGTGAAGGCAAGTTGCAACCACCCAGCAAATGCCTCCCATGACCCTCGGCAGTCCCGCACGCAGACCCTGGCTCAGTGACTTACCATGGGGATTTTCAGGGCATTGATGTAAAAAGAATGAATCTCCCAGTAGCAGCAAATATTGTAGATAAATTTGATGAGTCGGTGGATCCAGAAAACCCCAGCTATCACCAGGATGCAGATGAGGAAGCTGTTTGCCTGGATTCTGCAAGCAAGAAGAGGCAAGTAGTGGCATACAGGCCCAGACAGGAGCCCTGAGTACTTAAGAAAACTAGAGCTGTGGCTAACGTCCTCCACCGCCCCCACCTTGCACTGCAGACATTTGGAGGCAGGAAGGCATCTGGCAGAGTCACCTTAATGGGCTCACTGGGATGCTGGCTGTGATTTAATGCTTTGTTGGCAAAGAGGATGTCGTAATCAACACAGCTGATAAGAAAGGTGGTGAATGCCACCACAAAGATGAACTGCCTGTGAAAAAAGAGAAATGTTTTGAGGGAATCACCCTTCTCCTCCACCACAAAACATGAAGCAGCCAGGGTCATCTGTCATGGAGATGCAATCCCACAGCCATGGCAGCAGGAATGCTCACAGGCAATGGTTCCTCCAGGTGAAATGCAGGTCTGGGGCATGGAAAACCCTAATGAATGGGAGACAGGACAACTTTGAAAGGAGCCCTTCCACCCACACAGCTGCAAGAGCTTGGCAAGTGTCTGTGGCTGTTCCCCAGCAGCCGTCACAGCCACAACAGAAGGGAACTTGCACTTACATGAGCTCAAAGATCTCTCCAATGAGCATGCAAGTGAAGCCATTCTTCTGATGAAGGTTATAGATGTGAAAGCTACAGTCAAGGAAAACAGCATGGAGACTCCCCTCTGATGAAGGATGGAGAGGCTTCTGTCCCACTGGTATTCCACAGCTCCTCAGCCAAGTCTCCCTTCACCACCAAGAGAAAATCTGTCCCACACCTACTCATCAGTAAGTTGGTTCCCCACTGCAGGAAAACACAGTCTGCCCAGGTAAAGCACAGCTGGGGTGGAAGGACTTGGCTCCATTCATGCTCCTTTCTTCCTCCATAGTGGGGGTGTGTTCAGCACAGAGCAGAAACTCAGCCTGCACTCAGGCTGCACAAGGGTGGATAGGGCAGGGCAGAGTAGGGCAGGACAAGGCAGAGACAGACAAAAATGCGTTTAGTGGCACCTGGCACCTGCTCCTGACCCCAGCAATGTGGTCAGCATAACTAACACTATTTTATAAGGCGAGCAGCCCCTCTCTGTCACCGAGTGTGTCACCCATTAGTGGGAGACCCTTTCCCCAGTTATCAGGCGCTGAAGGTCCTGTGAACCAAGTAGATAAATAAAACGAGTTTCTGCTTCCCCTCCCTATGGGCCTCAAGATTCCTTGGCACCAGGCTGATTACTCTCTTCCGTGCTGTCCTTGAAGGTCCCAGGCACCTGGCCAACCCAACAGAGGTCATGACCCCATCACAGAAGAGAGAAGTACTAACAGCACCCAGAGCACTACCCACAAAATCAAGGAGTTACAAATCCTAAGTGGGAACTTGTATCACAGCTGCTAGTGGACAGTGAGACCTAGGACCCCTCAGTAGCCAGGGACACCCTCCTTGTCATCTGCTTCCTCTGAGGACAAAGTGAACGACTTGCATTCTTTTATGTAATTTTTGAGTCTACATTATGATTCTTATACTGATACAGCAAACCATAGATTAAGATATGACCAAATCTGTAAAGAGTCCAGATGATTAGAAACCACAAACTAAAAGACAGTATAAAATTCTGTTCTATGCTACTTATAAAATTGTACTATGGTGATTCTGCCTACAGAAATCCTGTGCTACTCTGATTGCAAATGCCACGCTAGCAATAAAATCCTGTTAAGAATATACAATACATCCCTGACCATTACAATATTACAATAACTGTAATTACAACAGTACTATCGTCACTCTCCCAAGAATTCCTAGAAGCACCCTGTGTCAAGTTAAAACATCCCAAGGTGTGGGGGTTCTGTCAGCCCCTCTGGAGCTGTGTAGTGTCTTACAGGAAGCAGCTGACACTGCCCAAGCTGCAAGTTACACAAAGCTCCATGTTTTCCCCGTACTTAGAGCTGGGAGGAGGGGGATACATCCCGCCTGACCCTCGCCCTGCAAAAGGATATGCGAGAGAAGAAAAGGTCGAGGTTCTCGATGTGATGCCACGGAGCTGAAGGAAGAAGCAGCACAGGGTAAGGGGCCGTCAGCACATCCACCCTTAGTGTTGTGACCAGCACAACCTACCCCTTCCCCGCTGCCCCTGACACCCGAGGCCCCAAACCAGCCCCGCAGCCGCCACCCGGGCTCCCCTCGGTGTCCAGTCTCTCCCCTCTGCGTCTCCGGCCTCTTCCGCACCCCGCCGCGGGCCAGGCCCCAACCCCCGGTGCCGGTGCCATCGCTCACACTTGGCGCCCTCGGCGACGTGGACGAGCAGGTCGCCGCCACCGGGGGGAGATTCGGTGGAGGAGCTCTCCAGGCGCTGGTACTGCGTCTCGAAGTGGGCCATGGCGGGGCCGCGCGCCGCCGCCGCCACCGGCCCGGCCCGGC
>WEKY01035438.1:738441-775047 GCA_013390045.1 Picathartes gymnocephalus
GTCGTGGGGGTACGGCAGCTTGGGGAAGGGGGATCGCGGGGGAGGGGCTCCAGGCGCGGTGCGGGATTCCTGGGGCAGCGGCGGCGAGAGGGTCTCGGACACAGTGAGAGCTCGGACGGGGTTAGAGTGGTGGGCCAGTGGGGTATGTGTCGGGGCGGTCAGCGGCGGGCACCGGGTCACTCAGGCACTGTCCTGTCCGCTGGTAGCAGTAGCGATGCCAGAGAGCAGGTCCGTGTTTGAGGCCGCTCAGGACCCTGAACTCTTGCACGGGCTGACCCTTGTCACCGGAGCTGCTGCGGATGCGGATGCTGTCGAGCTGGCATCTGTGAGCCACGGTGCGTGGGACTCCGCGGGGACGGCGGGAGGGAAAGGATTTAACTGAGCTCGTGTCCACCACCAATTTGGTGTTCTGTCCCCAACTCAGCTTGGGTGATCACCTTGGAGCTTGGCCATGGGAGCTGTCTGGTGGGTGTGTAAATGGGCCTTTCTCGGTGACACCCCAAGGTCCCCGAAGCTCCTTCAACCTTAGGTTTCTTCGGGTTGGCTGAGGAGGGACCGAGGAGGCTCCGCTCCTTGCAGTGCAGCCTGCGGGCTGTCTGTGCACAGCCCTTCCTTGTTTTCCAGAGGAACCTGCAGCATCCAGCTGTGAGCAGAAGGCCCATGGGGTCACTGAAGTGCCAGAGAGGATGTGTTGCTTGACCTGCGGGCAGGTGTTTGGGAGCCGGGAGGAGCAGGTGAGCAGGACTGAGCAGGCAGCGCCAGTGAGGCTGGCATGACTGGTAGGATCCTGCTGTGGAAGCTCAGCCCCAGCACGGTGCAGCCCAGTGCTGGCTGTTACCCCACTGCTCACGTCCTATTGGGATCTGGCACTCAAACCTTGTATGTTATCAGTTAAAAGTATCATTTACTGAAAATAAAGGGTAAGTGCAGCACAGGCCTTTCTTGTTCAGGTTAACTGTTTCACGGGTAACTCCTTATTATACTGTGATTTCCCAGTTAGGACCGCTGAAGGAGCCTGGCCCTTGGGGTCTGTCACCTCATGCCCTTTGGTGGTGATGGCTTTCATGGACCACCAAGATGCTGCCAGCTCATACTTCTTTGCTCCACAGATTGAGCACTACCGGCTTGACTGGCACCGCTTCAACCTGAAGCAGCGGCTGCTGGGGCACCGGACGCTGCCTGCAGAAGTGTTTGAGGAGAAAACATGCACAGGTGAGGAATTGGACTGTCTGCATTGGAGCCCAGGGGCTGTCAGCAACCTCACTGGAGCTATTCTGTACAGGGATGAAGCCCTCTGCTAGTGTAGGGTCCCTTTATTCTGTCCCCATGGGGTCTTCTCAGGGTCCAGCACTGCTTCTGAGCTGTTAGAATTTGTTATAGAGAGAATGGGGTGTTTTAACTGAGCCCCTGCCTAAGCATGTGTGGGGATCCAGAGCCCCAAACTCCTATCTCCCCAGCTCACACACAGCCTGTTTGTGATATATAGGGTTATTTGACAGAACATTTCTAGGGTCATGGGCACTCTGCAAGTGCCCTTGAAGTCACCTACAGAGTTGTGGGGAAGCTGTTCATTAATCTTTGCTTTGTTTCACTGCGTCTTTTCATTTCCTTGCAGGTGATGTTTCCAGCATTTCAGGATCTGACTCGGATAGTTCTGATGTGAGCAGTGAGTCAGAGTTGCTGCCCTCTGTCAGTGACAGTCCCCGGACGCCCCAGATTCCCCGCTCCCACAAGGTGCTGCTCCGCAATGCGAACGGCCAGCTCATCTCTGCCTACCGCTGCGTGCTGGTCACTGGGAAGGCAAGTCACAGTCAGCTTTTTGGGAGAGGGACTGCAAAAAAAGTGGGTGGCACTGGGGTGTAGATGTCTCTCTGACAGTCTCCTACCTCCTGTGATAGGAAGGGTGGACTCTGGTGCCAGGTCAGAGCCCCAGACTTGTTGGTGGCCTCTTTTTGGCTCTGGGATGCTTCCAGAAACCTGCTTCTGGACAGCAAGAAGTAAGGAGGTAATGCCACGGGTGCTAACAAGGATGTCTGTGTATCAGGGTGACACTGAAGAGCCGGTGGAGCTGACAGCATCACTGCAGAGCTTTAATGCGAGCACATGCTGGGTTGTGCTGATGATGGGTGGCGGGCACTTCGCAGGAGCAGTGTTCCGGGGGTGAGTACAGGGGGACAGCAGCATTGTCCTTCTGGGCACAGTCAGCTGGAGCTACTTTTGCAAGTTAATCCCATGCACACTAAGCTCTGTTGCTTATGCCTGCCCCTCTCCACAGCCTGCAGGTGCAGGAACACAAAACCTTCCACCGCTACACGGTGCGAGCACGGCGGGGCACAGCCCAGGGCCTTCGGGATGCCCAGACCCCAGGGTCAGCACCCAGATCGGCTGGGGCCTCCCTGCGCCGCTACAACGAGGCTGCGCTGCTCAAGGTGAGGATGCACCACAGTGCTGGGCTCTTGGCAGGGAGAGTGGTCCTGGCTGGCTCTCTCAGGTGGTACCACACTGCTACTGGAGGGCATGGCAGGGCGATGGGCCCTGGAAAAGGGGCAGGGCCCAACTGAGGCTCCTCTGTTCTGGATTTGTCCCCGCTCCAGAGCTATGTTTGCCCGCATAGTGTGCTCAGGATCCCATAAAGCTTCTCCGTTCTCCCCAGGATATTCAGGACCTCCTGGCAGCCTGGGCACAGCACCTGAATGAAGCTCAGCGCATATTCCTCCGGGCCCCTCGTCACAACCGTGCGCTGCTCTTCGGCGGCAGGAACCCACCCCTCACCCGCGGGGACCCTCGCATCTGCCCCATCCCCCTCAGCACCCGCAGGGCCACCCTGCGAGAGGTGCTGAGAGTCCACACCACGCTGGCCAGCCTGCAGGTGTATGGTGAGTTGGACCAGCCCTGGTGCCTCTGGGTCAGGGCAGGTGGGGTGACATGGTCCCTTGTGCATTAGGGAATGCTACCTTATGGGATGGAGGTGCTAGCTCTTCAGTCATCAGTCCCCGGAGACATGGGGTGCTCCCTGTCCCCAGGCAATGACAGGAGCACCCTTGCTGCCCAGGGAAGGACACGCCACTGGAGGACATCACTGGATCCCCCCAGAAAGTCTGGCAGAAGAGGCAGCAGAAGGCAGAGGTGGATCCCCCACAGGAGGACACAACTGGTGAGTTGAACCATGGAGGGAGACATGCCTCTGAGCAAGCAGGAGGCATGGGCCAGATTTGCAGCCCAGAGGGGATCTTCAGAGTGTGGCTGGACAGGAGAAAAACTGGATGTTCTTGGCTGAGAGCCCCGAGTGATTTGTTCTGCGTGTGGGGCCTTAGCCCCAGTCTTATCACCTGCCTCAGCCCCAGAGGAGGAGGAGGAAGAGGAAAACCCTGCAGGGGAACTGGAGACTGTGGAAGTGACACTGGGGACCCTGGATCTCCGGGATTTCGAAGTGATGCCCAAGCGAAATCGCAAAAGGAGGAAGAAAAGAGACAAGAAGGTGGAGAAAGGTGAGGGGGAAGAACCAGCAGGGGCAGTGTAGGAATGCCATGGCTGGGATGCAGGCTGACCCTGACCTTCTTCCTCACCATGTGTTGCCTGTGCAGGGCCTTGTGCTGAAGAGACTGGATACCAGTGTGGGCAGCCTGGCCTGGAGGCAGTGACAGAGCTGCAGGGGGAAGCTGTGGCTGGGCTGCTTCCCTGGACCAATGGTGGTAAGTGGGGTCAGGAGCTGCATTGGCTGGATGCCTGCCCCATTTAGTGGTGGCTTTTCAGTGGGGTGAAGAGCACATTGTCATGCAGGTCCCCAGAACAGCTGGGTGTGAGAAGTCTTTAGTGCAGTCATGTGCCTTTAAGTGAGCTGTGTGTTTGGAGCCAGGGGGGCCAGGCAGCACCTGGCTAAGACAGGTGTGTTGGGGGGATTGGAGTGGGTCTTACTTCAGGAGGGAACTTGGCTGCTGCCAACACTGCCTAGCAATGCCATAGCACATTGCTAGATTCTGAAGGTGCTGGAGATTCTGAAGGTGCTCAAATCCAGCTAGCAAGCTGATGCATTGTGTGTCTCCCTAGTCAGACCAGAGTGCTGTTCTGCCCAGTCTCCCCATCAGACTCCTCTCCTGTTCTTCCCTCGTAGGAGACCCTCAGACCCAGCTCTGTGATGCTCTGTTTACTGCCTGCAAGACAGGGGATGTGCGGACACTGCGGCACCTGCTGGGTGTGCCAGAGGACAGGGGCCTGGCAGGGGACAGTGAGGATGGGGAATCTGTGGATATGGCCCGCTCCCTGCTGAACCAGCCTGTGGACGAGCGCGGCTGCACCCTGCTTCACGTGGCAGCACGGGCCGGCAAGGCTGAGTCTGTGTGTCTGCTGCTGGAGGCAGGGGCAGACCCTGCCCTCAGGTATGGCTGCAGGGCCACCAGTGGTTCACAGCCCCTGCTGTGGGAGTCCAGCAACTCACTCCTGTCTCAGCCACGGGAAACTGGTCCCACTCTTGTCCTGGGACAGCCAGGATTGGTCTCTACGACCAGGGATGTCTGGGGTTTTTATGGAAGGCCTAAGAGCTTGAACCACCCTTCTCCCTGCCTGCCTGGTCTGGCATGGCAGCAGGTGGGCAGTGCCTCAAAGTGCACTCAGGTTTATTGGTAGGCAGTTCCAAGGGCCAGGATGAGACAAAAGCCCCATGCAGGGGCTTTGAGAGGCAAGGAGAGGATTTGGAGGATTCTGGTATAGGAATAAGGAACTTACCCCTCTTTGGCTGTGATACTGTGGCCTGCAGTACACACTGCCCATCTCAGGGGAGTCTCTAGGCTCACAGCCCAGTGGGATGCAGACAGTAAGATGGCAGTGTGAGTGAGCTGGTCTCTCTTGTCTCACAGGGACAGGCAAGAGAGAACCCCATACAGTGTCTCTGCTGACAGACTAACCCGCAACACCTTCCGCAAGTTCATGGTGGACCATCCAGACAAGTACGACTACAGCCGTGCCAAGGTGGGTGCCTGCCCTCTGCCCTCACCAACAAGGAGGCCCCAGAACAAAGCTCTCCTCTCCCACTTGTGCCATTGCCCCAGGCTCAGTGGGAGATGCTGCCTGCCCTCTGCCCTCAGGTGCCAGGGCCCCTGACACAGGAGATGGAGGCCAAGAAGCTGGAGAAGAAGCGGGCACAGAAAGCCCAGCGGAAGCAACGGGAGCAAGCACAGCGGGAAGAGCAGCAGCGCTGGGAGCAGGAGCAGGAAGAGAAGCAGCGGTTTGCAGCCTTGTCTGACAGGGAGAAGGTGAGGATTGGGAACGGGATCTATCACTAGAGCACTGCTGATGCAGTGGGCTCTGGGCACAGCAGCTCCCGGGGGCTGCAAGGGCTGAGCTGTCTCTGCTCCCCAGAGGGCACTGGCTGCTGAGAGGAGGTTGGCTGCACAGCTGCAGGACACCAGCACGACTCTTGCCAACATCAGGTAACCATCCCAGCAGCATGGCTCTGAAGACAAATTCTCCCTTGTCAGCACAGCTGTTCCCTGCCTTTCTTGTTGCAGTTCTCATTTCCAGTCCAAAGCTATTATTGTCCACTCAATTCCCAGTAGTGCTTGTGTAAAAGTTTCCTCCCTCTGTTGCCCTGCTCCCCTGAAATACTTTGCTAAGGATGACTGGTCCACTTGCAGTCAGATCTAGAGCAAGCCAATGCCCCAGCCATTCCTGTGTCCCTGTTCACTTGCCTTTGCCACCCCACAGGTTTGTTGGCAGCCAGCACTCCCCATGCTTATCTGGGCAGGGGCTTTAAAACCTTTATAGGGCTAAGTCCCTCCATGTTCATTCTGCCTCCAAGTACCTCACACCACACTCCCACACAGCATCTCCCCCAGGGAGCATGTCCTGGCCAGGCTGCTGGGTGAGCACATCAGCCCTGTGAGATCAGAGGAGCCCCAGCTCCCTCACACTGCTCGTGTCTTGTGTCACAATCCAGGCAGGGAGTCCTTTCCTCTTCTAACTCTTTTGCAAGTGTCCCCTTTGCTCAGGGCCAGCTCTGCTCTTTCCTGCAGGCGCTGCTGGCATTGTGGAGAGTCCCTGCTGGGACGGATCCCTTTCCATTACCTCGACTTTTCCTTCTGTTCCACGGCCTGCCTGCAAACCCACCGCCGGGCCCAGGCTGGCCGCACCTAATGCTGGAGACGGCTGCCACGTGCCAAGGACCAGTATGGTGGGGACATGGCTGAGCACTGGCTGTGCTTCAAGGGAGAGCCTGTGGAGCAGCGATGGTCAGAGGGACTGAGCTGGCCATGTCACTCTCCAGGGCAGCTCTGGCAAGGCTCTGGGTGTGAATATCATTCTGGGTGGTGACTCTGGCAAAGTTAACAACTGAGAAATCTCCATGTGCTGGTGTGAGCGGCTGAGACTGTTTGGTGGCCTGGTTCCAGCTGGGAGTCCTGCTGCCAGCTTTTCTCATGGCTGCCTTGTAGGTTGCTGTCTGTAGGTGGAAGGACAGATCCTGACACATACAGACCCTACAGCCCTGAGCTACCTGCCTCCATGCCTGCGGACACCCTCAAGGCTGTGTTTTTACCTCTTCTTTCCTGGCTGCTATCAGCATCTCAGCCCTGTCATGTTAGCAACTACTTCCTCTGTCTACATTGTCAATAAAGAGGTGCCTTGACCCCTCGGCTGTGGGGGGAGTCAGTATGGTCACTGGAACTATTTCAGATGAGTGTGGCATTGATAGGCAAACCAAGCTCAATCCTGGGTCCCTTACTCATTAGGCCAGGCCCTGCCTGTCCCCAGGGGTCTGTGCTAGGACCTGTGGCACTTTTCTTAGCCCCTGTGCTTCATCAGCCCCATGCCATCTCCCCAGACCCAGTGAGAGGCGAGGCCAGTGCCCAGCAGTGTTTACTCTGTGGCCATGGTGTTGCAGCAGAGTGTCCTGTTGTAAAGGGGTCGGTCGAGGAAGAGCAAGAGAGGAGTGGGAGGTGCCCCTTCCAGCTCCAGCACTGTAATATTGTTGGGGCTGCCAACATGCAGCACCGAGCCAGGCACAAAGAGAGTCTGCTGGGGCCCGCGATGGGTCCAGTACCGGCCCAAGTTGAAGCCGTTTATCCACAGCAGTCCCTGGAAGATGATGGAGATTGGACTGAGCTGTGTCCCAGTCCACTTTTATCCCCTTTCCTAGTTATGCACTGCCTTACCTTGCTCCAACCTGGGAACTTCACAAAGGTGTCCCAGGCAATGCCAGGTGTCTCAAAGGTCCCAGTGTAGAAGGCTGGCCCCACTCTGCCCCTGCTGCTTGATTTTGGCAGGGCAGTGTGGGGCCAGCCCTGTTGGACTGCGGTGTCTGTGGCCAGGGGATAGATCAGCCAGTTGCTGAGAGGCCTGGAGTTCAATGAGAGATTTCCCAGCAAGCCCTGGAACGGAACAGGAGGGAAAATGAAGCGGCAGTATCTGCCACAGTCAGGAGGATGCTTGGCAACCCCAGGGCATGTCCCCCTTGCAGCAGTGAAGGTGGGATGGGATTTCCCTCTAAGGAGTGAAGGGCCCTGGCAGCTGTGGCAGCATAAGTGGGAGAGGGGTGCCAGTCTCTGAGCCCTATACTGGCAGCTGTGAGATGAACCAGGGAGCAGGACTGGGAGTGGCCCGATCAAGGCTGGACTCTTGTCACAGGTGGCAGTGGTGGGGGTGTTTGGTCGCATGGGTTGCCAGGCCATCCCCTCTGGAGCCTCAGGGCCCTCTCCTCTTACCTTGAAGTCACTGATGTTGGACCCAAAGCTGATCCTGCCCATGTTCTCCAGGAGTATGTCCAGGGTGTCCCCTGCCCTGCCCGTTACATGCAGTGTTGTCTGCCCGTCCCGCTCCAGCATTCCCTGGAACTTCTAAAGCCACAAGGTCAGTGCTGTGGGCCAATGTTTGGATCCCACCATTCCCAACACTGCCAGCAGGCACATCATAGCATCCTGCTGCCAGTCCTGCTGGAGCCAGGGATGCTCTCTGCCCCCAGGGGGGGCAAATTTGGGCCTGAAAGCCACCCCACAAAGGCTCAGTATGGCTGTCAGCACCCTGGCATGGCACAGTCCCACTGCCAGCAGGTCCCACAGCCCTCTGGAGCACTGTCCCAGGGACTGGTGTTCCCCCACAGCCTCACCTTCTGCAGCATCACGTAGCCACGGTCACAGATGCTGTGGGGAGGAGCACCCAGCATGGCTGGATATGGGACATCCCAGGGCAGCTGTGTGTGGTACACCACAAAGCCATGGGCCTGCAGGACACAGTGCAGTGGCACAGGAAGGGAAATGGGGATGGAAGTGAGCTCTGCTCCTCTGCCCCAGAGCCAGGGCCAGGCAGACAGGTGCGTCTCCTCAAGTGTCCGCCACTACACCCAGCCTCTAACCTGCTTTAGGGCCTCAAAGGTGAGAGGGAATTGGCTCTGGATGGGCCCAGAGGGGCACAGCACATCCAAGACATCCAGGAGGTCAGCATACTGCAGAGAAAGGGATGGGTGCTGGGCAGTTGAGCAGTGCCGTGCTGGGGCAGTACAGCCTTCAGGAGGGGCACTCACCTTCCGTAGGGCCACCCAGCCATAGGCATACTTGGGGGTGGCAGGTGGCATCGGACCAGCTGGCAGGGGCTGGAACTGAACAGCAGACTGTCAGCTGCCCCATGGCAAGCAGGGAGATGTCCCTTGCCCTGCTGGTACCTTCTACCGTCCTGGCACAAGCAGCAATGCCCAGTACTGTCCCCTTCCTCCTGCCTACCTTGCTGATGACTGTGCGGATGGCAAACAGCTTCTCAGTGGGGTCTCCTGCCTCTGAGAGGGGGGCATCATAGTCATAGCTGGTGGTCACTGGTTTGTACTGGTCCTTGTAGTCAGCACCTGGCCAAGGAAGTGATGTGAGCTGGAGGAAGGGGCTCTGGCACAGCCCAGGGCATGGAACCCAGCCCCAGGGTGACTGCAGGGCAATTGTGGGGGGGCTGACCCATAACTGTGAGCCCCTGCCTAGGGACAAAAGGAGTCCCCAGGAGAGGACAAGCTTGGGTTCAAGGGCCCTTAGCTATGTGTCAGCCTGCTCCATGGGACAGAACAAGAGGCTGAAGCAGGCTTCTCAGGGATGGCCAAGGAAAGCCTCCCAGCCCCGCAGTGTGCCCTTCCCTCCCTAGGGCAAGGCTCTACTCACCACTCCAGTAGGCGAAGTTCGTCCCTCCATGGAACATGTACCTATGATACACCCCAGAGAGCCTGGTGAGTACCCCCACAGACCCATCAGGGGCTCACCAGGCACTGCCCTTTCCCTCCTGCACCCACAGTCCCTGCTGGCCTGATCCCCATAGGATGAAGGCAAGAGGTGATGCCCACTCCCCTGGTGGCTGTGCCCTCTGCCAGCTGACTACTTGCATGTTGATGCTGGCTCCCAGCTGCAGCATGTCCTCCAGCCCCCGGGCCACCCACTCTGCGCTGGTGCTGGCATGAGCCTCGCCCCAGTAGTCCAGCCAACCTGTGTAGTACTCAGAGTTTACCTGGAGGAGAAAGGGACTGTCACCTGCCTGAAGCGGGATGTCAGCCACGTCCTCCCTGCTCACCTGCAGCCTGGGCCCAGCACCCCCCTTTGCCTCACTGCCTGGCACCTCTGCCTCCCCAAAGGCATCACAGATCATTCCCCCCACAGCACCCAAGCCAAGCTCACCAGAGGCCCCTGCGGTTCCACACGGCGCTGGGCACCAAATGCCTCTGTCATGTTGGATCCTGTGGAGGTGGAGAGAGGGAGGTTTAAGCAGGACAGAGAAGGAACCCACATCCTCTCTCTCCTTCTCCTCCTCGTCCCCCATAGGGGTACCTGGCCCAAAGTCGACGGTGGCATAGAGCCCCTGCAGTGTGCCACAGCGCAGCTCCTCCGCCCGCGTGCTGTCGGTGGTGAAGAGCAGCACCTCGCTCCCCAGCAGTGCCCGAAAGGAGCCCAGCAGATGCCGCAGGTATCCATAATCACAGGCATAGTAGCTCCCGTATTCATTCTCCACCTGCATGCAGGGCAGGGGCTGGTACCCAGTATGCACATGGCAGGGCTGCAGACAGGTCCCACTGCCCACTGGGATGGGCACCCAGCTCCCCGCTTTCCTCCAGGCATCATCAGATGTCCTGACAACCCTCAGGTGGGTCCTGAGCATAACCTTCCAATCCCACCATGAGCTCCAGCTCTGTCAGTGTCCCTCGAACCATAGCTGGGGTGATGGCAGGTACCTCAGATTCCTAGCCCTTGGATTTAGATCCAGGTCCAGAAGTTGGGAGGGGGAGCTCATTTGGAGCTCATTTATTTGAGCTTTGCTGGGTAAGGTCATTGTGTAGGGGATACAGGTGGCTTTTTGGGGCATATCCAAAGATGACCCAGAGCAGGGCAGGGGGCAGGGGCTCACAGCACCCTACCTGCACACTGATGATGTTCCCCCCATGCTGGTACAGGTGTGGCTTGATCTTGGGCAGCAGGATATGGAGCCAGGAGTCCACAGCTGCCAGGTAGGCTGGAGGGACAGAGGCAGGGAAGGGGCTGGCTGCAGCATCCACCCCAGCCCACCTGCAGCCAGCCTGCCAGGAGGAAAACAGAGCAGATGGGGCAGGGTCAAGCGAGATGGGGAGGTGGAGATGGAGTACAAACTATGGGGCTCCCAAAGGATGGAGAAGATGATGGGAAAGACCACACAGGTGGAGCTAGCAGGTGTGTGGAGAGGATGCCAGAACTGGCACTAGGCTGTAAGGACATGGTGGCCAGAGCCCTGCACTGAGCCTCACCAGGGTCAGAAGTGCGCAGGATGATGTCTGGTTTCCACAGCAGCCAGGCAGGCAAGCCACCCTGAAGAAACACAAACGGCAGAGAGGGAGAAACTGCTCAGCAACCTGGGCCTGCAGAGCTGAAATCAGCCAGTGCAATGCTAGTGCTTGCCACCAGCATGGCATGTGGCCTGTGGGACAGCAGCCTGGGCACAGCGGGCACAGTACTGGAGTCAGTGTGACACCCAAAAGGGCCAACCCTATTGTGCCCTTCCCAGACCACCCGTCACCCCTCTGTGCCGGGCTGGGGGCTGGGGCTTACCATCTCCCACTCTGCACAGATGTAGGGCCCTGGCCGCAGGATCACCAGAAGTCCCAGCTCAGCTGTCAGGTCCAGGAAGGCTTCCACATCCCGGTTCCCAGTGAAGTCATAAACTCCTGGCAGCGTCTCATGGTAGTTCCAGGGGACATAGCTGGAGCGAGAGGGGAGATCAGCATGCAGGGGCTAAGGGCACCCCAGCATGACAGGGAGCCATCCCACCTGCTGGTCCCTCTGCTTCTGGGAGTTGGCCTGTAGCCTGAGCTGAGTATGGCAACTTGGGCTGGACTGGAACTAGCCCACACTCATGCTTGTGTCTGGCAGGGGTGACCTGGGGGTCACAGTCAAGTGCAACTGTTGATCCTTGCTCCCTATGGTCAGACAATACCCTTGTCTCTGTTCCGACTGATCCCAGAAACCCCGTGGTGGCTGTGGGCTGCGCAGTGGCAGGGCTGTCGCCATGGCTTACACCTGCACAGTGCTGAGCCCGCTCATGTACATCTTGAGCAGCCGGTCCCTCCAGGCTGGGCGCGGGACGCGGGCGTAGTGGATGCTGCCTGAGATGTAGCGGAAAGGGGCACCGTCCTTTCGGAAGCAGTTCTGTTCGTAATCCAGCTGGAAGGAGCGTGCCAAAAGGGAGGCCTGCAGGAGAGGGGCAGAGCTGGAGGGCTGCAGAACCTCCCCGAGCCCAGCCACCCCCTCCTATGCTTCCTGAGACAGGCACTGATGGGGCTGGTTCTTAGAGGAGCCCTTCCCCAAAGTGGGTACCGAACTGTCCTCCTGGGAGAGCAGGAGGAATGAGCTGGGCAATATCTGGTGATGCCTCCTCCCCGCTAATCAAACACCGGGCGGCTGAGCTGGTGGCATTTGGGGGCACGGGTGCTGCTGGGGTGGGTGCTGCGAGGGCAGGCAAGGAGCTGGGAATGCAAGCAGGACACTGGGGCGCGACACGGGCTGCTGCAGGAGGGAGCCATAGCATGAAGAGCAAGGAGACGGATCGGGAAGTAAGGCAGATTCCGGAGGCGTCCCACCGGATCATTCACAGCTCAGTCCTGTGCACTTCTCCCAAGCTTTCCACCCTTGTTTGCTAACCTGCGTGTGCAGGAGCCCCGCTGCCAGCAGCAGGGCGAGGGCCGGCAGCCCCATCCTCGCCGGGTGCTCGGCAGGCCCGGGATGGGGGACGAAGTCGGACGTGGCCACCACCATCACGTGATCCGAGAAGGATCTTGGCCAGCGCCGGGCGCTTCCTTCTCCCGGTCCCAAGTGCCGGCATCTGGAACAGCTGGGGCGGGACCATGGGAAAAAGGTGGGCGGCTCCGACCCTCCGCGTCTGGCCAGCCGCACACCAACCCCCGCAAAGCCCACCCAGCAAGGGATTCAGGAGGCACAACGCCGCCCGAGCCAGCTCCGGCCGGCGGGCACATCCCTGTTGCCCAGCGGGGTGGTGAGTGAGGGGACAAGGAACCTCATAAGAGTGTCACCACCAGGCAGAACCCTTCCACTGAGCTCAGCCCGTTTGTTCTATTAAAAAGTGATGGAAAACGCGGCTGTAGCTCTAATCGGAGGGCTGCTGCTGCTGGATGAGGGAAAGGAAAACGTCCGCGGGCCGAGGGCTAGAGCTGGTGAGAGAGCTGGTGACAGGGGTGTCGGGAGGTGTCGCAGGACAGGACGAGCCCGCTGCAAGGAGGAGGGATGCCGGATGCCGGCCGCGGGGGCACGGGGGAGCGGGAGGCGGTGGCGCTCCGCCCGCTGGGTGACGCGGCGTGTGACGCCGTGGGTGACGCGCGGCGGCGGGCGATGACGCGGACGGGCGATGGGGCAGACGCTGTGCGTCTGCTCCCGCGGCACCGTCAGCCTGGGGGGAGCGCGGTACCTCCTGCTCCACCGCCTGGCAGAGGGGTGCGCGGCGGGCTGCGGCGCGGGGGGCTCGGGCGGGGGGTCCCCGTGCTCCGGGAGGGATGCTCGGGCGAGGGGCGGATGCTTGGCCACGGGCGTGCTTTTGTATGGGGGATGCTCGCCCGTGGGAGGTGCACGGGCCTGGGGCTGCTTGTGCAGGGGGAGTGCTTGGGTGTGTGGGGCATGTTTGGACACGGGGAAGCTTGTGCGTGGAAGATGATTTGGCATTGGGGTGATGCTCAGGTATGGGGAGATGCTTAGGTATGGGTGGTGATTGTGCATGAGGACATGCTTGGGAATGGGGTGAGGCTCAGGCACGGGATGCTCAGGCAGCGTGGGGAGATGCTTGAGCTCAGGTCACATTGGGGCTTGGGGAAGTACTTCTGCTTGGTAAGGGATGATGCTTCAGTGTAGAGGGTTCATGTGCATGGCATATGGTTCTCGTGCTGAGTGGCAGAGAGGGGTTGGTCATTCCCAGAAGTGGGTGTTTGGAGCCAAGGGAGTGGAGATGATTGGGCCAGTGGGGTTTTTCATACAGAGAGGGGATGCTTTGGGTCCTTGGCAGGTGCCTGCAAGGCGGGGGGACATGCATACCTGGGGGATTCATGCTGCCCTCTGTCACCCTCCCCTGGGTGCTCGTAGATGAGACTGGGCACAAGGCCCCAATATGGATATCATGGCCCCCAGCCCCTGCCATTCTCGATTCCTTGCAGGGGCTTCAGCTATGTGGACCTGGTGGAGGGGCTGCGGGATGGGCGCTTCTACGCCCTGAAGCGCATCCTGTGCCACGACAAGGAAGACCGCCAGGCCGCCCTGCACGAGGTGGAGATGCACGGCCTCTTCGACCACCCCAACATCCTGCGCCTGGTGGCCCACTGCATGGTGGAAAAAGGCGCCAAGCACGAAGCCTGGCTTCTCCTGCCCTATGTGAAGGTGAGGGGGGCTTTCCTGGCTGCCTCACCACCCCAGGAGCAGCAGTGGTGACCAGCTGCTTGTGTTTGCCAGGGGGGAACCCTCTGGAGAGAGGTGGAAGCACTGCGAGAGAAAGGGACCTTCATGCCAGAGCAGCGGATCCTCCTCATCCTCCATGGGATCTGCCGTGGGCTGCAAGCCATCCACAGCAAGGGCTATGCACACAGGTGAGGGTGGCAGCACTGGCTGGGGGGATTAGCAGGGACCCCAGTGGGCATTTTGTGATGTCCACCCCCACAGGGACCTCAAGCCCACCAATGTGCTGCTGGATGAGGACGACCAGCCTGTGCTGATGGACCTGGGCTCCATGAATCAAGCTCGCATTGAAGTCAACAGCTCTCAGGAGGCCATGGCTGTGCAGGTGGGTGGCCTGGAACGTCACCCCACTAGCCTGTCCCTGCTCCAATTCCTTCATCCCCATCCTCCTCTCTGCAGGATTGGGCTGCCCAGCGCTGCACCATCTCCTACCGTGCCCCCGAGCTCTTCACAGTGCCAAGCCAGTGCATCATAGATGAGCGTACAGACATCTGGGTAAGGATCCAGCCCTCTGGCCCCCCCGTCCCACTGCTGCAGGGCTGCACTGACACCACCACGCTCCAGTCCCTAGGCTGTGTGCTGTACTGCATGATGTTTGGAGAGGGCCCCTATGATGCCATCTTCCAGAAGGGTGACAGTGTGGCTCTGGCAGTTCAGAACCCCCTGACGCTGCCCTCCACAACCAGGTGAGGGGCTGGGGAGGGTGACCCCGTTCCTGGGTGGCCCCCTCTCCTGGGCACCACATGGGTCCTCCCCTTGCTGTCCTTCTTCCAGGTACTCGGCTGCCTTGCAACGCCTGCTCTTCTCCATGATGAGAGTGAATCCCCAGGAGAGACCCAGCATAAATGAAATCCTCCACCAACTGGAGGGGCTGCAGCCAGCACCAGCGGGACAGGACACCACACAGATCTGAGCCCATCCCATTCCAGTGGTGACATGTCCTGAGGCTGAGCCAGGGGAAAAGCAGCTGCCCTAATCCCTGCTGCCCTGCAGGCCTGTTGCAGAGGGGACTGATGCCCTGGGGGAGAGCTGCTGCTCTGTGCAAGAGGTGTGTTGGATTTGGAGTGTTCTGTGCCCTGGATGCTGCTGCCTGGGCCTTGGTCTGTGCCCCTGAGCTGTGGATATGTGATCTGTGGCTAAACATGGGTCCCTTGCCAGCTGCTACCTTCCCTGGAGGTGGCAGAAGAGGATGTTGTGGGACCCCTCCTGGGGTTGGGAGCTGCTGTCCTGCAGCTCTGTGCCCCAGAAATGTTGCTCCTGCCTGGGGCAGAGCTGTGGGCCGGATCCCGGTGCTGTGCTGTAGGGAGGCAGAGGGAGTCCCCACTCTGCCACTGCTCTTGGCACCGATGTTGCCTTGTGTTTGAAGTAAAGTATGTTCTTGCGGAGGTGTGGATGTGTCCCTGTCTGCAGGGAGGTGTCCTGCTGGGGCATGGGGAGAGCAGGGCATGATGTCTGGGCTAAGCAGCCAAGCGTTGCTGGGGAGGAAGGGCAGTGGAGGCCAGCCAGGCAGCACAGCCAGAGCATTAGCAGTAAGCAGGGAAAGTTAATCCCTGGCCCCAGAATGCTCCTATTGGGAGCTAACACAACTCTGCAGCTGGAGCCAGACACTGCTGTTCAGAGCCTCCGGAGCTGGGCACTGGGGGCAGGGATCAGCGCAGGCAGGCAGGCAGTGGCAGGGGTACAGGCAGAACTTCTCTGCTGCCAGTGAAGAGGGAGGTAGATGCCCAGACTGGGAAGCTGCCAGACCTTCGGAGGCAGGAGCAGCAGCTCTGCTCTGGTGGGGGTATGCAGAGCCTGGGCACAGCACAACCACCCCAGCACTGAGAACACCTCTAGCCCAGCAGGCAGCCTTGGCTGGAGGGGCTCACTGGGACTCCAGCAGCTGGGCTACCCATGGAGAGGGGGTAAAAAAAGAGATGCAGACAAGCAGTTTCACAGGGAGCATTCCCCTCCTTTAATCCTCTCACTGCACACAGCAGTACAGCAGCTGCGGGGGTTCGTGCCATGCTGGGTGCCATTGCAGGGTGCACTCACTGCACCTGAGAGCTGGGCATACCCCTTGCCCTGCATGGTGACCACAGGCGCAGGGGTGCCAGATTGATCCCACTGCTTCAACCACTATCCTTCCAGATGAGCCCACCTACCCTCGGGCTACACATGAGGAGAAGACCCAGCAGCTGCCATTCTTTTCTTGCTCAGACTAATTCTGCTCTCCTGAGCTCCAGGATACAACTTGAGGCCATATATCACACGAGGAAGTGGTACCCACCCCTGGCTGGAACAACAAGTGGGGTGGAATGTGTGCCACGGCACTAGGGACTAGAACCCATGGCTCTTACCTGCACAGGGAGAGCAAGCTGGAGCTGGAGCAGAACACTGGGAGGAAGCATAGCAGCACCAGTAGCAGGGCTGAAGCACTCACCACACACCTGACCTGGCAAGAAACCGATACAACTGGGGGGATGCTGGGAGACACGGATGAACTGAAATGGTTTATTGCAAAGGGTTTCTGCAGGTAACACAGGGAAGGACTGTGGTCCTTTTTTGGTTGAGGCTTCTCTACTCCTCACCCTCTTCTTCATCCTCATAGGAGTCCAGGCCCACTTCCTCATAATCCTTCTCCAGAGCAGCCATGTCTTCCCGTGCCTCGGAGAACTCCCCTTCTTCCATGCCCTCGCCCACGTACCAGTGCACGAAGGCGCGCTTGGCGTACATCAGGTCAAACTTGTGGTCCAGGCGAGCCCAGGCCTCAGCGATGGCCGTGGTGTTGCTCAGCATGCAGACGGCGCGCTGCACCTTGGCCAGGTCCCCCCCTGGCACCACCGTGGGCGGCTGGTAGTTGATGCCCACCTTGAAGCCCGTGGGGCACCAGTCCACAAACTGGATGCTGCGCTTGGTCTTGATGGTGGCGATGGCGGCGTTGACGTCCTTGGGCACCACGTCCCCACGGTACAGCAGGCAGCAGGCCATGTACTTGCCATGGCGAGGGTCACACTTCACCATCTGGTTAGCTGGCTCAAAGCAGGAGTTGGTGATTTCAGCTACTGACAGCTGCTCATGATAAGCCTTCTCTGCAGAGATGACAGGGGCATAAGTGGCCAGGGGGAAGTGAATGCGAGGGTAGGGCACCAGGTTGGTCTGGAACTCAGTCAGATCCACATTCAGGGCTCCGTCAAACCGCAGTGATGCTGTGATGGATGAGACAATCTGACTGATGAGTCTGTTCAAGTTGGTGTAGGTTGGGCGCTCAATGTCCAGGTTCCGGCGGCAGATGTCATAAATGGCCTCGTTGTCCACCATAAAAGCACAGTCCGAGTGCTCCAGTGTAGTGTGGGTGGTGAGAATGGAGTTGTAGGGCTCTACCACAGCGGTGGAGACTTGTGGTGCTGGGTAGATGGAGAACTCCAGCTTGGACTTCTTGCCGTAATCAACAGAGAGTCGTTCCATCAACAGGGATGTGAATCCAGAGCCAGTACCACCTCCAAAGCTGTGAAACACAAGGAATCCCTGGAGGCCTGTGCACTGGTCAGCCTGCAGAGAGAGATGAGGACAGATTGCTCTGAGATACATTTCTTTGTTACAGTCTGGCTGTCCACAGGTCCCTTCAGGACCTGGTCTATCCTTGCCGTGGTCAGCTGCATATCCCACCCAGGGCGCAGCACGGCTCACAGTGTGTTCTGAGCCCCAGCAGGATGCTGGACCCCGATCCAGGGAGACACACCCTCTCTCTGCAGTCACTTACTAGCTTACGGATCCTGTCCAGCACTTGATCGATGATCTCTTTGCCAATGGTGTAGTGCCCACGGGCGTAGTTGTTGGCAGCATCCTCCTTGCCAGTGATCAGCTGCTCGGGGTGAAAGAGCTGGCGGTAGACTCCTCCCCGAACCTCATCTAGGAGAGAACAGGGGCAGGTTGAGCCCAGTTGGTTGGTTGAGGCTGTTGGTTTGAGCCGGCCCGCCAAGCAGACAAGTGGGTGCTAGCAGCCATCCCTCAGCTTGGCTCCGCCTGCCGGTGGCACGGCCAAGGACCCACACGTCAGCAAAGCCAACACCAGCATCAGGTTTCTCCGGCATCAGGAGGTGGCTGCCACCTCCCTGCGCAGCTCAGCTTCTCCCACCCATCGGGAGCTGCCTGCCCACAGCGCAGCAGGAGCTACCGTGCCGGTTGGGCTGGTTTCTCTGGGCACATGTGGTACAAGTACCGCTGACTCTAGGACACTTCAAGAACAAAAGCAAGTGTTCATGTTTGTGGCTTCTCCTGGGGAAAAAAAAGAGCCCTCAGGTCGAACCCAGTGCAGGATCTTGTAAGCAGACTACGAGCACCAGCTGCCTGCTACCCACCCATGGGGGCACCTCAGGCTGTGTGAACTCCAGGGAGTGTCCTGCAATGGGTTGTTCCCAGAAATAATGACCTCTATCACTGCCCAGCTAGGGTGCACTCACCAATCACTGTGGGCTCCAGGTCCACGAAGATGGCCCGTGGGACGTGCTTCCCAGCCCCAGTCTCACAGAAGAAGGTGGTGAAGGAGTCATCCCCTCCGCCAATGGTTTTGTCACTGGGCATCTGCCCGTCGGGCTGGATGCCGTGCTCCAGGCAGTACAGCTCCCAGCAGGTGTTGCCCATCTGGACGCCAGCCTGGCCGACGTGGACGGAGATGCACTCGCGCTGGGGAGGGGGAGGCAGGGTCAGATCCTGGCACAGCTCTGTCCTGCCTGCTCCAGGGAGGGCTCTACCTGGTGCCTGGGTGCCACGCAGTCACCCACACTGGACCTGCTCTGGTCAGGGCCCCAAGGAGCACATTTTCCTTTGGGTGGCCTCCTGTATCACCCAGAGGGGCCCCCCATAGCTGGCATTGCCCTCAGCTATGCACAGGCACCATGCCGGATCAAGAGCCAGCTTTGGCATCCCTCTTGCTCCTTCCCTCACTGGGGGCCACCAGCTCAATGGCCTCTGGCTGGGCCTGTCCTGCAGCAGTATGGGGAGCAGAGCCTGGCCCAGCTCCTCTGCCAGGGTCCCTGGCAGCCTCAGCCCCTTCCCCATGCAACAGCAGTCCAGTGAGGAGCTGAGCTGACAGGGGCACACATTTAACCCATGGGGGCAATCAGCATGGGGAAATCCCTCTGACTGCTGTTCCAGAGCCACATAAGCAGTATCGTGGGATGAGTGGCAAGGGTGGTAGGTGGCAGCCATGTAAGGGCCGGTAATGAAGACCAGCAGTTTCTGAGGCAACATAGATTCCCTGGCTACACAGTCCCAACCCTGTGCTGCAGAACCCATGTTGGCAGAAGTGCTGAGGAGCAGGCTGTGAGCTGGAGGGAGATGTGCCTCATGCACTGCCATTCAGTAGGCCTGTTCCGCTACTCCAGCATCCATTCTCTGCTGTCCCTGGCACCCTGCCCCTGCTAGTCCTAGCATCCCTGTTTCACTGCTCCCGGCAGCCCTGCCTCCCCGAGCAGGGCACCCCGACTTAGTCTCGAAGTCCTGGAACAATTCGCTCCTGCATTCCCCAGCTGCCTTTAGCCGCGATGGGGTCCGTGTCCCGGTCGAACAAGGGCTCCTGCTTCCTGCGGGAGGGCCAAGAGCAGTCCCAGTCGCAGAGAGGAAGGGAGGGCAGCTGGGGCAGGTTCCCCGGCAGAGCCCGGTCAGCGCTGCGGCGGGCAGAGCATTGCGCTGCGCCTTCTGGCACGGCCCCGGCCCACTCCTGAGCCGCTAAATATAGACAGCCCCGGCCGCGGGCGAGGGCAGCGGCGACTGCCCGCTTCGGAGAGCGTCCCAGCCCGCTCCGCCGCTGCCAGACACCCGCGGGACGAGGTTGAAGGGACGGGACCCCCACACCGATCCCCGCCGCCAGCCCCGACGGGGCGCGCACTGCCGCGGGGGCGAGCCCCACCGAACGCCCAGCTCCGGCCCCCGGTGCCCGGCTGGCGCCTCCACCCCCGGCAGCTGTCCCCGTCCATCCGCGGCCACCACTCCCCACCGGAGAGGTCACCCCCCTCCATCCCCAGCGCCCTCCCGCGCTGCGCCGGCGGCGGGGGACGGGGAGGGGCAGGAGCCCCAGTGCCGGCGGCGGCGGGGTCACAGGGCGATGGGGGCGCGGCTGACCCCGGGCAGGGGCCGGTAGGGCTGCCCAAGGTCACGGCGGGGAAGGAGGGGGAGCGTCCCGACGGCTTCGCCGGGCACGGTGCTGCAGGAGGACTGCCGGGGGCTGCCGGGGGCCCTGCCCGCCGCCGTGCCCACCTCTCGGCCCGCACTCACCATGTTGCGGCGGGTGGTGCGGGCTGTCCCGGCGGCTCTGTACGGCGAGCTTCGGTGCGGAGCTGCGGCTACTGCAATCCCCGCCGCAGCGCTCTCTCATAGGTGGGAGGGATTTGCTGCCGCCACGCCCCTTTATTTGGGTACACTTGCATGCGAGGAGGGAGTACCCCTTTCGGGGGCCGCGGGAGCCTGGCGGAGTCCTCCTGACTGCGGAGGAACCCCAAGGTGCGGGGCTCGAAGCTGGTCCCCCTCCTCTGCCGGGAGAGAGGCGGAGGCATCCGGCCAGACTGCCGGCAGGAGGCCTGGGGACCAGCCCTCAGGGGAGACAGGCGGTGCTGAGCCACCAGCACCGGAGCAGGTAGAACAGTCCCTAACCTGCTCTGCTACCAGCTACCCCCACGGATGTGGGGACACCCCGAGTCCACCTCGGCCTCTAGAACAGGAGAACGGAGGAGAAACACGATAGAGACACGTGTCAGACTCCACTTTGCCCCTCAAACCTCCCTTTCCCATCGACGCTCTGGGAGGCTCCAGTCCAGGTTTGCCCTTCTCTCCTGGTGAGGACAAACAGGCAGTGCTGCACAACCGTGTGAGGCTGCAGATCTGCAGGACATATCTGGGCTGCCAAAAAAGGGTCATTGCAGCCTGCTTGCTGTTAATAACTTGTGACTACATTCAGAGCAGCAGCTCTGTTTGAGCCCTGGCCAGCGCAGCCACCCCTGCCAAGGCCAGGGCTGATCCTGCTACTGAGGATGCCTGGACCATCAGCCTTGAATGCTGCCTGAACAGGGAGATGGCTCTGTCTTTGCTGCCAGGGCCTTGGGTCACATAAGTACCCCTCCCTGGCCATGGGGATGGAAGGGGCTCTGTGGCTCAGTAGCATGCCAGGAGACACTACTGTGTCCCTTGTCCAGGACAGAGGTGCAGGATAACTTCGAAAAAGCTATAGGACACAATTCCAACTCCTACATCCTTCTGGTTGCAGTCACGTCTGTGAAGACACAGAGAGATGTCAGCAATGGAATTACTTTGAAGGGGAAGATTCCCTCCTTTCCCCACAATCAGATAAGACATAAGGAGTGGATTACAGCAGCACCTGATGTGAGAGGCAGTGACTCCTACCTGGGCATAGCAGCAGCAGGCACCACTCAGTCTGAGCCTGGCACTCCAGTTACAGGCAAGCAGGGAAGTGCCAGCAGCCCTGCGCAATGGGATGAGTGCCTGGCTGCACTCCAGCAGCCAGGGCTGGCCCCCACTCTCCCCTCCAGCTGACACGGGTGCATGCTGGGAGGAGGAGGGCAGGTGAGGACAGCCCCTGTGGGTCAATATAGCTGGAGCATTAGTGGTAAGCGGGGAAAATTAATCTCTGGAACTGCACACTGGATAATGGGTAACAGAAATCTCCAGTTTGCAGCTGGAGCCAGGAGCTGATGCTGGGACTACTTACTACCAGGCAGGGCAGTGAGAGGACTCAGAATGGGGTCAATGCAGAAGATGATCTGGGCCAGGTAGAGTGGGGCCATGTGCCCCAGGGGGAAGGCAGAGCACTGGCACAGCAGGGCAGGCTGAGGGCAGAGGTACTCCCAGACAAAGAACCCCATGCCTAAGCTTGGTACTTCTCCTATCACATCAGCAGCACTCCTCCAGATCCCTTTGGTGGACATGCTCTGGCACAATCCCTGAACCTGCCATGTGTCCTGGACATATCCCTCTGGTATGGGACCCTTACCTATGTGGGAAGCTGGAGCTGGAGCAGAGCACTGGGAGGAAGCATAGCAGCGCCAGTAGCAGGGCTGAAGCACTCACCACACACCTGACCTGGCAAGAAACCGATACAACTGGGGGGATGCTGGGAGACACGGATGAACTGAAATGGTTTATTGCAAAGGGTTTCTGCAGGTAACATGGGTAAGAAGCATGGTCCTTTTTTGGCCTGGAGCTTCTTTACTCCTCACCCTCTTCTTCATCCTCATAGGAGTCCAGGCCCACTTCCTCGTAATCCTTCTCCAGAGCAGCCATGTCTTCCCGTGCCTCGGAGAACTCCCCTTCTTCCATGCCCTCGCCCACGTACCAGTGCACGAAGGCGCGCTTGGCGTACATCAGGTCAAACTTGTGGTCCAGGCGAGCCCAGGCCTCAGCGATGGCCGTGGTGTTGCTCAGCATGCAGACGGCGCGCTGCACCTTGGCCAGGTCGCCCCCAGGAACCACCGTGGGCGGCTGGTAGTTGATGCCCACCTTGAAGCCCGTGGGGCACCAGTCCACAAACTGGATGCTGCGCTTGGTCTTGATGGTGGCGATGGCGGCGTTGACGTCCTTGGGCACCACGTCCCCACGGTACAGCAGGCAGCAGGCCATGTACTTGCCATGGCGAGGGGCACACTTCACCATCTGGTTAGCTGGCTCAAAGCAGGAGTTGGTGATTTCAGCTACTGACAGCTGCTCATGATAAGCTCTCTCAGCAGAAACCACAGGAGCATAGGTGGCCAGGGGGAAGTGAATGCGAGGGTAGGGCACCAGGTTGGTCTGGAACTCAGTCAGATCCACATTCAGGGCTCCGTCAAACCGCAGTGATGCTGTGATGGATGAAACAACCTGGCTGATGAGTCTGTTCAAGTTGGTGTAGGTTGGGCGCTCAATGTCCAGGTTCCGGCGGCAGATGTCATAAATGGCCTCGTTGTCCACCATAAAAGCACAGTCCGAGTGCTCCAATGTACTGTGGGTGGTGAGAATGGAGTTGTAGGGCTCTACCACAGCGGTGGAGACTTGTGGTGCTGGGTAGATGGAGAACTCCAGCTTGGACTTCTTGCCGTAATCAACAGAGAGTCGTTCCATCAACAGGGATGTGAATCCAGAGCCAGTACCACCTCCAAAACTACGAAACACCAGGAATCCCTGGAGGCCTGTGCACTGGTCAGCCTGTGGAGAGAGACAAGTAAGGTTCCCTCAAGCACTGACTTGGCTGGAGGGAAATTTCAAACTTTTGTTTGGGTAGCTGCAGATACCTCCCAAGGCGGAGCAGAGCTCACACCATGCTTCCACCCCTTGAATGATGCTGGACCCCGATCCAGGGAGACACACCCTCTCTCTGCAGTCACTTACTAGCTTACGGATCCTGTCCAGCACTTGATCGATGATCTCTTTGCCAATGGTGTAGTGCCCACGGGCGTAGTTGTTGGCAGCATCCTCCTTGCCAGTGATCAGCTGCTCGGGGTGAAAGAGCTGGCGGTAGACTCCTCCTCGAACCTCATCTAGGAGAGAGTGGCATAACAGATTTTCTAACTGGATCTGGGGAAAGGTAGCAGGAGCCACTGTCAGGAGTGTCCTGCAATGGGTTGTTCCCAGAAATAATGACCTCTATCACTGCCCAGCTAGGGTGCACTCACCAATCACTGTGGGCTCCAGGTCCACGAAGATGGCCCGTGGGACGTGCTTCCCAGCCCCAGTCTCACAGAAGAAGGTGGTGAAGGAGTCATCCCCTCCGCCAATGGTTTTGTCACTGGGCATCTGCCCGTCGGGCTGGATGCCGTGCTCCAGGCAGTACAGCTCCCAGCAGGTGTTGCCCATCTGGACGCCAGCCTGGCCGACGTGGACGGAGATGCACTCGCGCTGGGGAGGGGGAGGCAGGGTCAGATCCCAGCAGAGATCAGAAATGCAATCACTGAAGGAGGTGCACAGCCCTGGAAGGGCAGCTCTGGCCCTTGTCAGCTAGGGCAAGCCACACTGCCCTGGTGCCTGGGTGCCCTGTGTCCATTCCTGTTTGCTCCTTTCTCCCAAATCTGAGCTCTTATCGCTGCACTGACCACCTCAGGGCCCCAAGGAGATGGAGACCCATCTGCTAGAGCCCAAGATACCAGGCCAGTATTCCCCGGACTGGCTGCATCCACAGCCCCTGGATAGCATCCAATGAGCATCTTCTCCACTGCCCAAACATCCATATAGCTTAAGGGCTGAGGCCCTGCAGCAGCTGGCACAGCCCCTGCTGCAATTCCAATAACAGAGCTGGAGGCTGAGATGGCAGAGCACTACCAGGACACTGGGAGCTGAGGCCACTGAGGATGGGTGCCCAACATAAGGGGGGATTTACAAACATGAACGGTTGCCATGCTCTGAGGCCCAGCTTCCCTAAATTAGCTCTGGAGGAGGAGGAAGCACTAGTTGCACTTTTTAAGTCAACGGAACAGCTGAGGTGGGAGGGTCTCTTAGCTCACAGCTTCAAGGGTAGCCTCAGGTCCCTCAGGAGAAGCCAGGTGAAGGTGGGCTCTGCAGCCTCACTCCTTTCAGGTGAGGCACCCCAGAGCCTGCAGTTCTTTTGGTAAGAATGAAAGCATTCAGTGCCTTAGACCTGCTGTTGCCAAGGACTTGGATGCATCATCAGGCACAACTGAGGCAGGGGAGCATCCAAATCAGACCGGATTTCCAGAGCCATGGTACCACACTATGAGTCAGCTGGCAGGAAGCCGGTGGAACTAGCCATTTTGCACTCAGGAACAGGGCAATGCCTGCTGCCCCATGAAGTAGCACAGGTTGCAGCATGTCCTGGCTCTCTGCATCTAAAGCGCTTTCAGTGCTGCATTTCAGAGGCAGCAGTGACAGTGAGGGATGGCAAAAAATTAAGCCCTTGATACCCATGGTGAGAGGCAGAAGCCCATCTTCCCACCTTTCCCAAAGCTGAGGCGCAAGAAGAGCAAAGCAATACCCCACTTATCCCTCCCAGCAAGTCCATAAACGTTGTGTAACACAAGGAGCCAAGGTAAGACCTGAGGACTTAAGACCTGAGGTAAGTCTTCCAGGATCCTCTACAGAAGGGCACAGAATACACTTGGCACAGATGCAAGAACCTCAAGGAAGAGGAGATGAGAAAGGACTCCTCCCTGGCAAAGGACCTTGTGAATCAGAGTGGGGGTGGCAGAGGGTTATGCTGCTCACTGCACTTAATCCCCGCAACAAGCAGCAGTTAGGACTGGCTCTGTGGGACCCAGCGCTGACAACAGGCTGAGCAGAGCCCAGCAGCACCAGGACGCAGCAATGCTGATCACCAGCCAGCAGACTCTGCCTTCTTCACGGCAAAGTCTGGCACGGGAAGGTCTGGGAGCATGGCCCGCGGGACAGCAGGCAGGGTGCCCGGGGAAACCTTGGGGCTGGGATCCTCTCCAGGGCAGCTGGAGAGTTCATGAGCCAGAGATCGCCGCAGGACCACGGCCGCAGGGTAGCCTGGAAGCCCACCCACAGTGATGCCCACCCTCGGAGCAGGGCAGTGGATGAAGGAAGCCACAGTTTATTGCCGGAGCTCAGCTGTGGGTCGGCAGCGTGGGGGCTGGCAAACGGGGCGAACTCCCCGCAGCCGGAGATGGTGCCGCGGGACACGGGCAGGAACCGGCACTATTAAAAGTGGGAGAGGGGTGAAAGGTGACGCGTCCACCCGATCGCCGGTCTCCGCAGCCGGCGGGGCTCGCTGGTGGCCTCCTCGCTACGGGTACAAGGGGATCCTCAAAGAAGGGAGGCTGCTGAGAGCCGGGGAGGGATCAGCTCAAGAAGAGGCTGAAGCTAGGCAAAGGCAGGGCAAGCACAGCGGGCACTCCCGTCGCCAGCTGCCCGCACTTCTGGGCTCCCGTCAGAGCCCTGCCGGGAAGCCACAGGGACCCCAGCCCACTCCTGGGAGCACTCGCGGGACCGGAGGGAGAGAGCAGCCGGGGCCGGCACTCACCATGATGCCGCCGCTGCCGCACGACCTGCCTGTCCCCGGACTGCCGCAGCTTCGCACGCCGGGACGGCCGCGCCGCCACCGCCTTATACCGGGGGCGGCACCGACGCTGCGGGGCGGGCCGCCCCCCCGAGACAGCCCCATGCGCCTTCATAGATTTGCGTGCATTGCGCATATTTGCATAGATTTGCATAGTGGGGCTGTGCTGCCTGGCGGGGTGCACTGGTGAGGCATTCGGGGAGCAGCACCCCCTGACTGGGACACGGGAGACCCGAGGGTCCCCTCGAGAAAAGGGTAGTGGGGCATAAGCGTTGTCCCTGCTGTGCTCGCCAGTCTTGGCAGAACGATTCTGCTGAAGAACAGAGATGGCACCTTCCAGCTTGGTGTCTTGCTGGTGAAAGGCACCATCCAGCCACTAACCAGAAGAGACCTCGGGGGCTGAAGCAGGAAAGCCAGCAAAGAACTTGTCCCAGGTCTTCCCTCCTGGTGGCTTTAGGTGCTGATGTGATCCTTGAGCAAGCAGTGAGCCAGGACTCTGGCAGCCACTCAAGGCCTCTGGAAAACACCTGGGAGAATTTCTGGAGGAAACATGGGTAGAGGAAACTCTTCAGGGATGAGCCCAAACTTTCCTAACCTCTTCGGAGATCACTGAAATAAAAGCAGGAAAACTGAGTCCTGTTCTCTGTGTCAAGACCCTCAAGAACAGTTGTGCCCCAGGGCTGTGTTGAAAGCCCTGCCTGCCAAAGGGCTACTTCTCCATCCTGGCTCTGCATTGCCTGCACTGGTTGGATCTGATTGCACAAAGCTTTATGAAATGAATAGTGAGGGTGTAGTGAGAGCTTGGAGCACCTTGGAGGGGTTTTATTGGAGTCTGCAGTGACTTCACTGATGTCTGGCCTTACTACAATGAACATTGTGTCCTATCCCCTCCAAAATACTCACAGCATCCACTGTGGTGCAGAACCAGTCCGGCATCTGCCTCAGCACTCTGACTTAATGAGTTTTCACTGAAAAGTGCTGTCATCTCTCAGCTTGATCTGAAAGTTGAAAGCTGGACCTAAATTATCCACCCACAGTAGCCTTTCTTTGTGCCTGAGTCACCTGGAAAGTGTCACCTTCACTGATGAGCGTGTGTAAAGTGACTGAAAGCAAGAGTACTGCTGCAAAGCCTGTGCTGGTGTCTAAGCAACACATTTTTGAGACCTGCAGAAATGGTTGAGCCAGAGGATCAGAGTGGGTTTAATCAAGCTGATGGGAAAATATTGAGTTGGGTTTTTTTTCCACAGAGATGTCCCAGGTAGTGAGTGCTGCTGAACCTGCACAGGATTCTGTGGTGATTGGATAACTCTGGAAATGCCTCCCTGTGGTATGAATGTCCTTTGAGTGACCTCAGAGATCACTAGATAACACGGACCGTGCTGATTCAGACAGTCCATGAGAGAGAGAGAGTAATTGGTAGCACTGAAGCATCAAAATTTGAGCCCCAGAAGTTAATTGGAATGAAAAGGAGTGATGGTATCATCTTCCCCGTGAAAATATTCACCAAGGTGTTCATTGTAATGTGTAGTGGATGCCAAGGCGTCACTTCTCACTGGGTGTGTCCGAGAACCCTCCTTAATCCCACGGTGCCAGTTAATTCTGGGGCACTTATAGCATGAATTCTTTGCAGTGTGGTTGGAAGCAGAAGCATGGAGCTAGGCAGCGAGCAGCATTTCAGGCTGTACAGTTCACACAAATTCTGAAGATTCACATAACGATCTGGTGGTACCCAGGGGTGCAAAATCACGTGATACTTTAAGAAACTCTTGGATCTATTTACGTACCATGGTGGTGGAGAGTTAAGGGTGAAATGTCTCTGATTTGCTCTTGCTGCAAATGCATGTTCACAGTGAAAATACCCACTCAGATGCTGTTTTGTTGGACAATCAGAGCGGGAATGACTGACAAGAGAGCTATGAGTCATTTAGAGCTGTGCATCCCCATGTGCCTCTGATCTGAAATGCCCAAACAGATGTCTAAGCTTTTTTGAAATGCTTAAGAACATCTGGCTAAATCCAGGGAGCACCAATCGGCTGCATCTTGTCAGTGCCTAACTGCTCAGCAGGCTGCCAGATGCTGGTAGCAGCAGCCTGAAAGCACACAGCAGAGGCTGAGCTCACTCAGGCTGGATTTGCCCTGAGGCAACCCCTCTCTTACAGAGATGTGACCCACACATCCAAGAAGACCCTGCAAATGTTTTCAGACCACATCAGAAATCACAAGATTACAAGAATTACTCAGGAATTATTTTCATCGATGCTCAGATCATAGTCGGACCCTGCATCAGCAACCAGAGAGAGCAAATAGCAAGCAAGGAAAATTCTAAGCTATAGAGTCAGAATTCAACCATCTCTTTATTGAAGGATGGGAAAAACATTGAAGATATCTGAGGGGCAGAGCCCTGCCCACTGCAGGGGAAGCCCCTACTTGCCACTGTCGGAAACCAACCAGCTCTTGGCAGGTACCTGCTGGTACAGGAACACCTGTGAGCAAAGCTTGCAGTTACCCAAACAAAGGCTCTCACATACCTGTCTTCCAGAAGTATGTTAAAGACTGCCACACCTAAAGCATCCAGAGCTGAAGTTGGGGAGGAGATGAGTTCAGAGCCCAGCCTGGTACCTCCCATCCACACCCCAGTTCCCTGTTCTCTTTGCTGAGGAAAGCCCAAACTATTGTTCCCAGTTTTCAGACCTCAGTTCCACCCCGGCTGTTCCAGGCAGAGAAAACAGTGTCACAGGGCAGTTTGGGGACACGGGCTTCTTGGGAAGGTAGAAGAGGGCACAGCTGTGCTGTGGGTTTTGCAAGGAAGCCCACTGTACCCTCCACTTTAAAGCAAACACCAGATGGTGAGAGGTACTTCAGGAACAGGGCTCCTGTCTGCCTCTAACCTCAGCCTCAGGAGCTTCCCAAAGAGGTTGTATCCACGCTTGCCCTGCTTAGCCCTCACTCTGTCCTTGCTCTGCCCTTAATCCTCTTAGCAGTGTGGTCAGGTGGGAGGTGGAGAAGCCAGAATGTACCTCTAGCCCATCAGTGCCCTGTGCAGTTTGCTCTCTAGCAGTGGCACAGACCAGACAAGGCTGGCTGGTGAAACGAGTAAGTCTGCTGAAAGCATGGAGCTCGACTGCATGTTGCAGATGTTGTGAGTTCAAGCAAGGCCCTTGTGATGCTAACTGCTCCAGCAGTATCCCACTGAGCCATTGTGCAGGCTCCCTAAAGCACAGCTGGCTCCTGATGATGGCCCAGCATCCTATGTCTGAGTGCTGCTGAGGTTCTACTATGGCAGCATTTAGGACATACTTTGCCACCCTGAAAAATTCTAGCATAGCATGGAGATGGGCAGAAAATGCTCCCTTTGCCATTCCTTAAGATATGTATGCCTTGTCTGGGTCAGAAAGGGCCCTCTGAATACCTCATCCTTCATCTGGAGTAGGTAGAGCTGATCCACAGATGAGAAAGAAGGGTAACTGGAAGGCTAGATGTCACAGGTGGCAAGGAAAGAATGCGGAGTATCAGAAGACCAAGCAGAGACTCAATAAAGGCCTCACTGAACATCTTCAGCAACCCACGTGTGGCATTTACTCCTAGAGACCTGCTGGGATGTAGGGCACGGTAGTGATCTGACAGAAGTTTTCTCTCCTGCAGCTGAGCAACAGCAGCATAATTGCTGGTTCAGATATAATGAAGTCAATTGTGCAACGCCTGCTGCATTGCCCAGAGCGTGTGCCTTGGTACAGAAACAATAAAGCTAATTCCAGATCTCGCTACAGTCCTAAGCCCTGAATCACAGGGCAGTGGCAAGAGCAGGGAGGCACTCCCTGGGACAGAGGCAGCCCCGCAAGCCAAGCCCCAACCTGCGAGCCTAAAAGGGGCTGTTGGACAAGTTGGAACAAGCTCTTTCACAGGCACAGGAGGCCCTGGCTGAGCAGCCTTCCTGGCTCAGACCCAGCTGCCCTGGCTGGCGGTGTCACCTGCCTTTCTTCATATCCTGGGAAAGGCAGCTACACACCCACGGGAGCAAAATAAAACCTCAGTTGTCTAATTGCAGTGACTTCATGTCAGAGTTCTGAGCATGCCTGGTGTGAACAATCTGCCTCCAGGCGGGTGACAGAGGGACTGAGCCTGCTGAGGTGGCCCCATGTTCTCAGGCAATACCAGTGTGCAGTGCTGATGGGCTTCTGTGGAGGTGCCAGTGATGCTTTTCCTCTTCTCCATCAGCTCTCAGAGCTGGTGATGGCACAAGCAGTGCAGGAATACCTGGAAATAGAAGTGCAATGGATTCTGCAAGGTTTTGTGATGGTAGGAACTCCTGGAGGGACATGGGTTACCCAATAAGGCTGGAGGGGCTCTCCATACACCAGACAGAAATGTAGGCATGGTGATATCTTCATGCCCAGCCCTGTAGGCCTTCCTGTCTTACAAGTTCTCAGAATTGCAACAAAGCTGTGGCCAGTTCTGTCGCAATGCTACAGACATGTCTGTGAGCGGGCAGTGATGGGGCAAGAAGCAGCCATAACTTCCCCTGCTCCCAGGAGCTCATGCCTTGCTTGTGGGACTGCAGCCACGCCCCTGGGCAGCAGAGGGGACATGGTGGATTCACATGGGACAGCTCTGCAGGTGCACCCCCTCCTTTGAGGTAGATAAACCACGGCCAGGTGGGCCAGTCCTGCACCCACTGGGAAAGGAAACAATTCCTGTCACAAAAGCTTCTTGATGATGGCCCTGCTGTGCCCTGGCCTTTGGAGAGCAGTTGAGCATCCCATGGCTGGAGACATGTCTGCAAGGCGTTTTGTTTCACATCATCGAAGTGAGTTGTATAATAATGCAAACAGTTTGTTGGCCCCAGGGCAAGCCAAGACCAGAGCTGGACCTGGAGAAACTAGCCTGGAGCCTTGATGATTGCTGTAGAGTTGTTAAAAGTGGAAAGGACATGCTGGCAGCTGGCCAAGCACTGTTGGAAGTCAGAGGGAAACAGTTAATGTGATAAAAGATGCATTTAATAACTCAGCTGGGTAATGGCTCCCAGGGTGCTCCTGTCTGGAGCTGTTTGTGTGCAGAGTGTGAAATTGTAAAACAAAGGCTGTCCTCCCTGCTCCTCCCAGAGCCTGGGTGCTGGGAGCCAGGGGCCTCAAGTCACTGGGCTGAGACCTTGAGTTCAATGGGCATCTTGAGGATGCCTGGTTCAAACATGTATCTGAGAGCTTCCCAGCAGAGGGAAGGCAGATGACGAGAGGCTGTGCATGTGAAATAACAGCTATTTGGCAGAATTTCTCTGTTAAAGGTCTCGGAACTCCAGTCTGCTGAACTTTCATGCTTAATGTGGCCCTCCTCATTAGGACAAGTCATCTCAAGGCACCCTGAGCACAGCTAGGGCTGCTGTGCCCCTCCCTGAGATGCTGTGGCCTGGACAGTGTGACTCGCGCTCTGCCATTTAATAGCCTGGCAATGGACACATTCTGGAGAGCTTTACCATCTCCCAGGCAGGAGGATGCAGAGTCTGGCAGGAGCTGGGCACCAAGCACTCTGGCATACGTTGGGGGCACCCTCAGTATCCTTATTAGGTGCTGATTAACATGGAAGACCCCCTTGCCAAACAATCCTACTTTCAATTATTGAGATGACACGTCTGCTCAGAAAATAGGCAGCGATGTAACCAGCTTACTGTGAGGAGGGTGTGGTGCCTGGCGAGGCAGCGGGGGGAACCCAAGTGCCGGTTGGCAACAGTGAATCATCAGCAAAAAGCTGTTGGGCTTCTGCAGCGATTCCTGCCAGGCACCACTGGCTTCGGTGGTTTGATCAATGGCCCTGAAATGAATCCCAGACTACTGCTGGTAAAGTGTGAGGGTGGCAAGAGGATGTACAGAGTAATAAGTGACAAGGCTGCCCCTTCCTAAAATTCTCAAATTAATTAAGCAAATTTGGCTGTAATGTGGCATTTTAATCGGACAATTCTTAACCATCCCTGAGATTTAATTGTCCCCTTCAATAGTTACTACCCTACCAAGCTTAGCATTATCCCACATTTTTCTTAGTAAACATTTCTTATCACGGTGGGCCTTGCAATCAGCCCTGGGGAACCCCACTGCAAAGGCCTTCAGTAGTACAGCTCCTGACTAACAAGCACACCTTTGGTATCGATGCCTCTGGTGCAAAACAGGCTGGCTTGGCACACCAAGGTAAATATTCAGGGGCAACATGAAAAGTATATCTGGAAAGAGCATTGGCAGCAGCTATGAGCTTCCTTCTTCTGTGGACACGGAAAATCGATTGTTCCACCCCTCTTTGCAGCAATGTCGTGATTTATGCAAATACTGTTATCATTATCTCCTGCCAGCTTCCAAGGGAGGCAGGCATACCAGCGGTGTTGATCTGAATCAGTCAGACATGTAATCATGCTGAAGATGATGACAAGTTTGCAAAGCAATACCTTCCTTACCTGAGACAGGGATATCAGTAGTAAATACATTTTTCAGTATTTAATTCTCTGCTGATAGGATCAAAATTAATTCTTCTGTTCTTCTTTCTGGTATTATCAGTAACCTAGAGTTTTCTGGGTCAACTCGTTTATTTTCTTCATGACTGGGGTGATTTCTGTTCTTCGGTCCTTTGAAATTACCCCAGTTTTCCTAGCTCAGTTAAAAATTGCCATCAGCAGCTCAGTAAGACCCTCAGTTAGGCCCACTAATGCTCTCAGTGTGGGCCTGACGAACTGCAAATGTCGATTTTAGCAGGTAATGCATTATCTGCTGGTTTGTTACAGATAGCATCCAAACTGCAGTCTTCTCTTTGCATCCACAGCACTCCACAGCACTCACTCTCCAAGGTTCCACTCTTGCACTGGTAGTTAGGCACAAAGGGCTATGGAAAACCACAGAAAGCTGTTTCTGGCATTCTTTTTTCCTTCTTCTTGTTTTCTTCTCATGCAAATGCATTTGCTTCATCTCCTTTTTTATTTGTCCCTGCTTGGCACCTAGCCATGCCTAGGTGAAGACAATGGGCCAAGGCTGGGCAATTAGCTGGAGGGGCATGGTGAGGACCAGAGATCCTGTGACCACAGTCCTATCAGGCACTGCAGAAAATCCTGGCCAAGCCAGATGAACATGAGGGTCGTGGAGCTTGGGAGAGTGTGGGCATGGATGTGTTGGTGTGCATGAGCAAAATCAGGTTTTGCTTACAACAGAATCCCTTCCTGTGCAGTGGCAGCTGCAGCTTCTGCTCCCCTCTTCAGCTGGAGGGTTTCCTAGCATATGGAGGGGGTGTGTTGGATCAGTCTATTCATTATCTTTCATCTCCCTTCCCTTGGGATCTGATCCAGACCATGTAGCTCCCAGCGTCACCATGGATGAGTTTGGGGTGTTCTGCTCCTGTGCACCACAGGGTTATCCAGCCCAGTCTGTCACCAACCACATGCCAGGGATAGGGGTAAAACCCTGCTGCTGTGAGGCTCAGCTACCCCCTGGCCCTGTGTGCCTGCTCATCATGGATAACTTATTTAGTCATGGGCTTCTGCCACCTCCGCCAGCCTCTGACTCTGTTGATTTAAAATCTGCAAGCACCTCGGTTTTGCCTGGGTTTTGGCTGGGGCAGCAGCCCCATTGTCAGCACAGGCAAGCATCCCTGCAAGGCAGAGCCTGGGATGCACAGCCTGGGTCTGTTACATTGCTAAATCTGGCTCAAAGTCATCGCCCTCCTTGAATGAAAGTCACCCTGACTTTGCTGTTTCTCACTTCTCTGTTCTGCTATGCAAACTAAAAGCAGCTGCATGACTTTGCCTCCCTGGGTTCTCCCCAGTCTCTAGAAGGTACAGTTCTAAAACAGCCAGCTGAAATGAGAACAGAGTGGACAAGAAAGAGATGGGCCGGTGTCTAAGAGCATGGCCACCGAGGCAAACATGCAGAGCATCAAAAACATGAAGGTGTGAAGAAATGAGCTGTGCAGGGAAGTCAGGGCAGGTGGACAGAGCTGCTTGAATGAGAGAGCAGGACAGTGAGTAAAAGAACTAATGTGGATTTTAGAAATGGGAGTCCTGCTCAAGTGAGGACTTCACCAGCCCCCTGCACGTGGGGGTCCCCACCCTGATGCAGCCCTTTCAGGGGTGAGCAAGCCCTGGAGCTCCCACTAACCCCTTTTCTGGGGGCTGCACTGGTGCTGTGGCCATGCTCAGAGATGGCCAGCATTGCTATCTGTCCTAGAAGCAGGCAGGCAGAGGAAAGTGGCACAGAAATGGCACCCAGAAGCCTGTCTCGCTCTGCTCAAACCCTCTCACTCCATTCCAGTGGCTTTGGCTCCTGCTCCTTCCCTGCTGCAGCTCTACCGCGATGATGGGGATCTTCCGTTGGGGAGTAGAGAGAAGAGGAAGGGAGTCAGCTGCATATGATGACGGGAGCAGCAGGCACATGACTCGCTGAGCACTTCATAGCTCAAAAATTGCCAAGAATACAATTTTTCATAACATAATTGCCAATTTTGTTTAGGCTGTGAAAGGGCTTGTGTTTTCCTGTGGAAATCAAAAGCTGAAATATTGTGCAGTATTGAAAAAAATATATCTCTTAATTTGTGGTTTGCATAATAATATAGCACAGGTTTATGATGCAATTCTGTTGGCTTCCTGAGAGATTGGGTAACCAGGATAAAAACATTTGGTCCTTTGGGGTCCTGCTTTGCTCCCCAAAAACCTCTTTCCTCAGAAAAAACTCAAGAGTATTTCATGAGCATTTTTGAGACCCTGGAAAGCTGAAAACAAACTTGCAACACATTGATCCCCAGAATATGTTAAGAAATAAGGGTCTTCTTGAGACATACTCAAGATGCCTGTGCTTGATTTGAAGCTGATGTGAGCCAGGTTGGTGCATCAGGACTTCAGGCAGACCTAGGAGGAAAGGGCAGGTAAAGAGGGCAGGGTGCTGCAGCTGAAGGTGTGAGGCACCAGTGGGTGATGGGCTGCTTTTATTTGGCTGCTGCCAGGTTTGAGAAGGACAGTGACTGTGGCAGGTCTGGGACGAGGTGTGGTTGATACATATCTTCTTTCCTACCAGTGCTGTGGTGGGATACTGCCCAATTCTTCACTGCCTCCCCTAAGAATATTGGGGAGGTGTCAGTCCTCCTCACTCCATATCCTAATCTCAAGGGTGAGGGAAACTTTTGCCATGAAGGCCTCTGCAATGTCCTCCCCTGGCTCCAGATGCACAGCCAGTACGTGGGCTTCTCTCCTGTCCCAGCACAGAGGCCTCCCCACCGGTGTGCACAGAGTGAGAAGAGACCTAACATCTCGGGAGCCTCCTTGTCCTCACATCAGCTCCAAAAGCCAGGGAAAGGAAAGCAAGGTGCCAAGACTCGGCTACGTCCCGGCGGCTCCTCACCACCATCCCAGCAGCCCGATGGGACCCCTGTGAAGCAGCCTGTGGCTCCATCTAGTGCCTATGCCAGCTCTGCACCCACTGCTGGGCAGATTGACCGAATCAGAGGCCCTGGCAGGCAGGGAGGGCGCCCTGGCTACAGGCAGCCACCCAGGGAGTCCCTCCCTGCTCGTGGGCAAACAGGTACAGGAGGATAGTGCTGCAATAACATCCGGGAAAAAAATCCCCATTGACAGGAAACACTCCAAGCCGTTGCTCAAGGAAATCATCAAGTTCCTGTCTGATGGCAGGGGATAGGTCTCCCGTCCCTTGGAGAGAGAAATGCCTATGGCATATGAGATGATGCCCTTGGCATTTCATTCACCTCAGGTGCACGACTCATGGTTGCAGAAGGCTCTTCTCAGGGATATCTGTCCTGAAACCTGTCCCTGAGGAGTGCTGGAAATGGTTTGTCTAAGACTCAGGCGTCCCCATTCTGCCAGGCTTCCCAGCTAGGAACTTATGGGAGGTGAGGAAGATGTTCCAGCTGTGGTGTAGGTGTGGCAGTGGATCCAAAAAGTTCTGACCCTGCAGAGAGCTCAAGCTCCCTCCTTCTCCCACCCAGGTAGCAAGAGGAATGAGCAATCTCGGTGGCCAGGACACCTCAGAGGTGCAGGTGAGCAAGATTGCCCAGGACCCTGAGGATGGGTGAGCACAGCCCCTCTGCGGCAGCTGTCGAGGTAGGGGCCATGCAGGAGAAAAGTCAACACCGCAGCCCCTGGTGCAGGGTCCCGGTTCTCCGGGGCCCTGGGGACCCTGGTGCTCGGGGTGGCTTGCAGCTCCCGGTTGCCGGTGCCACAGAGGTGCCAGAGCGGTGCCAGGCGGCCCGGGCTCCTGGCAGGGACCTGTGCCCGCCAGTCTGGCAAGTTGCGCCCCGTCACGTCCCCCGCCCCGACAAAGCGCTGAGTCACCTCAGCTGTCCCCTCCGGCCGACTCCTCCTTCCCGGTGGGACCGGCCGGGCAGCTGACTCGGCGGGCAGCCAGCGGCACGCGGCGCCGGGGGCTGCCCCGGGGCTGCGGCCGTGCCCCGGTGCGGTGCGCTGTCAGCAGCGGCACCAGAGGGACAGGTCGGTGCCACCGCATCCGCACCTTGCCAGTGCTGCCCGGGGCCCACGCGCGGCCCTGGGAGCGGCGGAGTCGGCGCGGGGACGGGCACCGGGTTGCGCCGGGGGCTCAAGAGGGGCTGAGCGGCGGACAGGCCGCGCTCCGGGCTCAAACACGCCTCCCCTGACGTCACCGGCGAACGCTGTGGCTGTGACGTCAGGGGCCGCGGTTGGCTGCGGCCGCC
>WEKY01035438.1:775322-792137 GCA_013390045.1 Picathartes gymnocephalus
CGGGTGGCCCCGGGAGCGCCGTGTTTACGGCCGGCCCGGGGGGCGGTACCAGTGCCGCCGTACTGGTGCCGGTGCCAGCGCCAGCACCGCCCTCCCGTCAGCTGGGACTCACGGGCCGGGGGCGAGTACCAGGGGCGGGACGGTACCCCGGGGGGTCGCGGGGGGCTGCAGCGGCCGCATTCTGCTCCTGTCCCCCACCCGGAGCGGGTCGGCCGATGGAAGTGTCCCGGCATGCCCGGGGACGGGGAGGGTCCCCACTGAGCCCTTAATCCGCTCCAGCCGCTAAGCACCTTAGCGAGCTGAGCCGTCCCGCTGTCCCCCCCGTCCGGAGACTGAGCCCCCCGGGAGAAGCGGGCAGGGAGCGGCGCCGGCAGCGAGGGCTCCTTCCCCCTCCCTGGGCAAGTTGGGGTGACTCCGGCGGGACAGCAGTGCGTCAGCAGCAAAGGGTCCCCCCCGTCTGGGGCTGTAGGTGCTCCCAGGTGGCCGAGGTGCGGGCAGGGTTCTGGGGAGCTGGGCATGGCTTGGCACTGAATTGCTCTCGGGAGGCACTGGGGTGGCCGGGGCGCTGGAGAGAGTAGGCAATCTACCCTTGCTTTCTCACACCCAGCACTACCAGGCTCTGCTTGTGGACCTCTAACTTTACCTTCTCCCCCCTGCAGCGACCCCGTGGGACAGCTCGCGTCATGGTCGATTACTACGAAGCACTGGGGGTGAGCCGCAACGCCACCGCTGAGGACATCAAGAAGGCGTAAGTGCATGGCAGCATACCTCTGCCTGCGGGGCAGAGCCCCCCAAGCCACCCCTGCCTGGTGTCAGCGAGGCAGGGGCTCCCTTTGGGGCCGGTGAGGACAGGGCCCAGCTCCAGAGGTGGCAATTCAGCCTTTGTTTTCTTAGTATGGACGCCAGAGCGGGGTTGGGCTTTGCTGCCTTACAAAGGCATCTTGTGGTGGGGTTTGGTCCCTTTGTCCCTGCTGTCAGCCTGAGGCTGGAGGTGAGTCTCATTGGTGTTTGGAGGCTCCCCTCTCTCTGTCTGCCAGAGGGTGCAGGGATGGCAGACAGTTGGGGCACAGGGACTCTGCTGGCATCAAAGTCAGGGGACTGTATCTCCCAGGGTAAAGAGCAGCATGTCCCCTTTTAGAGATGTGGGCCCTGTGGGCAGCTTGATGCTGTGACGCAGGCACTACCGAGGAGCTGACAGAGCCTCCTGAGTCTTTGCAACTCCTGCCAGGTGCACTGCCGAGGTGCTGCTGCTCTCACTGGGGTGAGGCATCACCTGAGGGGAACGCTAGTGGATTGCTGGCTTGCCAACCCAGCGGCAGAGGTCCCTGTGGGAGGCTTCCCAAGAGTGAGTGGGAGAAGCTGGAAAGCATGGGTTAACCCTAGCTAGTTGCAGTGGGGAAGAGAGGGCTGCTGATGCTCTCCTGGCCCCAGGGGGCCCCTAGCAACCTCTGGTCCATGCATGCTCACAGTGAAGCCCATGAAGGCTCCAGAACAAACCTGTGAGTATTGTCCAGAGCCATTGATGAGGGCATCTGAGGTGGGCACATGTTGCACTCCTGTGGTCGTGCTGCAATTCTGGGGTCATTTCTGGTTTGTTTGTTTGGTCTGTGTATGTTGGTGTGTATATGCGTAAATATGTGTATATATATGTGTGTGTGTGTGTATGTGTATGAAAATGCATACTCTTCTCTGGAGGCAGAACTAGTCCAGGAAGCTCCTATTTGGTGTCTGAAGCTGTAGGGTGCTGGGTGAAGTGGGCTTGGGGTGCCCCTGCCCACGGGCTGGGAGGTGCATGCTCACATGGGGGGTGCTAGCCCAAGAGCCCAAGGCCTGCTGCATGCCCATCACTGCCCCTCTGTGCAGGTACAGGAAGGCTGCGCTGAAATGGCACCCAGATAAAAACCCAGACAACAAGGAGTATGCTGAGCAGAGGTTCAAGGAGATCGCCGAGGCATACGAAGTGCTGTCGGACAGTAAGAAGCCACAGTGATGTCTCGTGTGTGTGTGTCTGCCCTTGGGACTGCTCGCACTGGTGTGTCCTGCTTCTGGGCTCACCCAGGTTGCGTCCCTGGCTGTCCCCAGGAGGCAGTGGGTCCCAACAGCTTTACCATACAGCTTGTGGGGCTTGATTACTTCCTCACACGTCTCCCAAAACAGCCCTTGGGAGAGATGCTGAGCTGTTGGTATCCACAATGGGATCTCCCCAGTGGGGCTAAAGCTTTTGCATTCTTGTCCAGTGGTCTTACTTGGGTTTGGCTGTAGTGCTGGGGTGACAGGGACTTGTGCCAACCCCCTCCTCCTGCTCCCCGCTGTTCTGCACCTCCCTTCATTGGGAGAAGTGTCCGTGCTCCTGTCTCCACCTGGCAGCCAGCTTCCCCACAGCCTCTTTTCTTCTTCCAGAGCAGAAGCGTGATGTCTATGACCGCTATGGCAAGGATGGACTTATGGGAGCAGGTGAGCAGGGCCGTGGGGGTTAGTGCAGCTCTGGATACATCCCTGTCTGAAGATCTGGTGTGGGTCAGTGCCACCAGGGCTCCCCACCCTTCAGGGGAGATGTCCCCCAGGGCTCCATTTAACACTGAGCGTCTTCCCTCCAGCAGGACCAGGGGGCTCCAGGGCCAGTGCTGGGGCCCCCGAATTCACCTTCACCTTCCGCAGTGCTCACGACGTCTTCCGGGAGTTCTTTGGTGGGCGAGACCCCTTTGCTGAATTCTTTGGTACGTGTGGGGCAGGGGAGGCTGGCTCTTGGGCGTCTCTCTGTCTGTGGGGCAGCTGCTGATCTTGGGGACAGAGCTCATGGCTGGCCCTGGCAGAGGGTCGCCACCTCAGTGCCCTGCTTCTGGTTCACCAAGCTGATGCTGGTGGGGGCCTCCTGCCTTTCAGATGACGTGCTGCCCTTCTCTGAGCTCCGAGGACCCGGCCCTCGGCACCATGGTGGAGGCCACTTCTTTTCTCCCTTCCCAGGGTCCTCAGGTAGGAGACGCTGCCATTCCTCCCAGCAGGGGAGTCCTAGAACACCATGTTCCCCTGTGCAGTCTGTCCCCTGCCCTCCTCTTGCCACTCATCCTGGCACCAACCTTGTTGCTCCCTTCTCTAGATTTCTTCGCCTCATCCTTCAGCTCTGGTGCGGACGCAGGATTGGGCTTCCGCTCTGTTTCCACCTCCACCACCTTTGTCAATGGCAGGCGTATCACCACCAAGAGGTGAGGGCAGTGCTAGCCCACCTTGCTCCTGCAGACTTCCCTCCATCAGCAGGCCTCCAGCACTGCAGCTTCCTGCTGTGGTGCACTGGCTACGTGGCCCTTGACCGTCCACCTGTTTGTCTGTCTGTCTGCAGGATTATTGAGAATGGGCGGGAGCGAGTGGAAGTGGAGGAGGATGGGGAGCTGAAGTCGATCCACATTGATGGTGAGAAGTGTTACTTCAGACTGAGTTGTTGAGATCTGTGCCCTTTCCCTTTGGGGTGTCTGGGAGGTGCTGCATCCAGGCTCTTTTTTGGACTGAGCCTTGCTTGGCCCTGCTTTGGAGTTCTGCTCTGAAGGATTGTTGGGGTGGGTTGGAGGTGCCAGGGCCCCACACCAGCTGTGGGGAACTGGAGTGGATGAGTCCCCCAACCCCTGTCCCTGTCCTCACAGGTGTTCCTGATGACATGGCGCTGGGGCTGGAGCTGAGCCGGCGGGAGCAGCAAGCCTTCCCCAGGCCACGGCCCCCCTCACCGCCAGCACCGGCCCCACACCAGACCTCAAGTTCCTCACCTGTCTGCCTCTACACGGATAGCGAGGATGAGGATGAGGACTTGCAGCTGGCCATGGCCTACAGCCTCTCTGAGATGGAAGCTGCGGGGCACCACCAGGCAGGTGGGCACAGCCCCGGCTCCCTGTCGGCACCGGGGGGCAACCACAGCAGCCCGTCCTCTGCCCGCAGAGCCCGTGGTGCCCGGGGGAGGCTGGAGCAGGAGCCACTGGGGGCCAGCAGTTCTGCTACAGTGGGGCACGAACCTGCCCCTAGAGTGAAGCTGTGGCACTGCCCCCTGCTCTGAGCGTGGGGCAGGGAGAGGAAAGCAGGGGTGGAGTCTCACTGCTTGGAACTCAGCTCCTGCCTCCCCTAGCAAGGGAGGGGGTCTCTTCTGCCCTGCCTCTTTGCTCAGGTGAGTGGATGGCTAGTGGCATCCCAGGGTTGGAGGCTCCCAGACTTGGAGGTAGCAGCTTGAAGAGGAGCCCCCTTGATGGAGTCCCAGGAAGAGGGGCAGCTCCCTGCCCTGGCTCCTGGAAGTGTCGGGGGGTCCATGGGCAGGCATGCCCTGGCTGTGCCTGCCACTCTCTCCCTGCCTGCCCTGCAGGCGGGCAAGGTCTTCAGCAGGTGCCTCCCCGGCTGCAGCCTGCCCCTGCCCAGGCTGCAGGGAGTGCCGAGTTGAGCTGCTCTCCTTGCAAGGAGAACTGTGCACATAGCCTCTGCTTGGTGCCTTGTGTCTTGTCTCTTCCCTCTGGATGCTGTTGCTCCTGCCTGTACTCCCTCCTCCTCTGTCTCCTTGCAGACTCTGCCTGGTCACTCCCTTCTGTATGCCTTGCGCACCCTCCAGGGCACTGCCCCTCCTTGCTTCCCACAGCAGCAGTGACCCTCTGTGATGTTCACAAGTGTTTCTGCCCTCTCCGTTGCCCGTAGTTCTGCCTTGGCTCTCTTCCTCCTCTGCCTGGGACCTTCCTCCCTCCATCCCTGCCCCTCCCCAGCCCTTGGCCGAGGAGGATTTCACAGGTGCTGTTGTGTACCCCCCTCCGCTTGTCTCCCCAGGTGTGTTCTGAGGCTGCTGCACCCGGGGACCGCGCACCCCCACGGAGGCTCTCCCAACCAGGACTCCGCTTTCTCCCTGCACGGCCACCCCCTGCCACCCCCTTCCCCAGCACCCTCTGGCTCCGTGGGATGCGGTGAGGGCGGGCATGACAGGGCTTGTGGCCGAGCAATACCTGGGGCTGGGGGGAGATGCCCTGGGCACCACAGGGTGGTGGAGAGGGTGGTGATGCGGGTTGCTGTAGATTAGGCTGCTGGGGGGTGCTGGCTGTAGGCAGCGAGGGGCAGCATGGCTGGGCTCAGCCAGCAGGGCTGGGCTCTGCCCCTCTCCTTGCTGTAGCCCCTGCTCTCTGACACCCTTCTGCTAACAGCTGTCAATAAACCTGTTTGCAGTAGCTTCTGCCTGTGGGGTCTTTCTGGGCTGGGCATGCAGGATTCTCATCTTTGCCTGCAGCTGAGCTGTACTTGTCTGGCAGTTGTGGAGGATAGAGATGGAAAAACGTGACATTTCCTCCCTGTGCCATCCCAATACACACAGTGAGAGGCCAGGCCTGGCTGCAGCTGCACGAACGTGACACAAGAACTTTATTCACTTCAAGATACAAAATTATAGTTCTCTAGAAATTTTTCTTCTGCTCGAGTGACTAGGCAGGGAGCACACAAAGGGGACCTGGAGTGGGGCTGGGCCAGGCTCCCCTGCACCCCATGCTCCCCCCAGCTGTGGAGGACCCCTGCCCCCACTTCTGCCCCTTACATGAGTACAGGAAGAGAGCTAACACAGAACTGACAGATTGGGGAGCCCCCCTGCCAGCTCCCAGCAGCATCACCTGGTGTCCCCCTCCAGAGGGCTTAGGGGCCATGAGCCTTGTCCCCTCTGTGGTGGCAGTGGGTGTGATGGGGTTCCTGCACGTAGGGGGCCTGAGGTCAGTGTCTTTGGGGAGATGGGAAGGGATGCCTGGGGGCAGGGGGAACAGAGCTAGAAGCACAGACACCATTTTACAGGGAGAGCAGCCCCAGAGGCAGGTGAGGAGAGTGCGAAGCGCAGGGCAGGGGGCAGACAAGACGGGGGAGGGAGGGCTCCTTGCCATCACTGCGGCAATGCCTTCAGGATGGCATTCACTTCCTCGGCCACAGCTGTCAATGCAAACTCAAACTGGTCCTGCAGGAGCACAGCAGGAGACATGAGGGTCCCTGCCAGTCCAGCCCCAGGGGCTATGCATGCTTATGTGGAGGGAGAGGATCCCCAGTTTGGGGCGTACCTTGGTCTGCACCATACCAGGCCGCTGATCTCGGATGTGCTCCAGCGTAGCAGCTATGTCTATCTCCTTCACCCCTGGGGCAGAGGGAGAGAGGGGTGCTAGGAGGGCAGTTCACAGGCCAAGGTCGTGGACAGGACAGACAGAAATGGTGCTTCCCTGCACCTACCTTTAGCCATTCGGTTCAGGACCATGTCGACAAGGATGTACGTCCCAGTTCTTCCTGCACCATCACTGCAAAACACAGATGCTTCGTCCAGGGGAACTGGTTCCAGTGGGACTGGTCCTGGGAAGCAGGTCCCAGCCTTCAGTCACCCTCAAGCCCAAATGCCCGTCCAATCCCCTGCAGTACCTGCAGTGCACGATAATAGGGCAGGAGCGACCCCGGTAGCACTTGTTCACCTTCCTGCAAGGATAAGAGGGAACAGATCAGTGCCCTGCTGTGCCAGGGTCAAGGCTGTGCTAGGTGTCCCTTGCTGTGCTCAGTGGGGTGGGACAGCAGCACACCATGATGTGGCCCTGGAGGTCCCACTCATGGCTCCTCCTGCCTCCACAATGGTGCTGGACATGGGATGGGGACCACAAGTGGAAAGGAGTGGCCGGGACAGGGAGAGGAGTTCAGTTCCTCAGGTGCCCAGCCTGGGGAGGGGAGCAGTGGCAGGACCCCCAGGGAGCGGCTCTGGTCCGGTGGGGCGTGAAGCTGGGGGCCAGGTGCCGGTGGGGCTCCTGGCATGCTCCATGCAGCAGGCACGGCTGCCAACGATCACTTTTGTGACTATGCAACTGGAGCCAGATTACTAGCTGCAAATCACAAAAATGACGCCGGCAGCTGCGAGAGAGAGACAGAGACAGAGAGAAAGAGAGAGAGAGAGAGCGTGAGCGGGACTGAGAGGAGGGCAACATGCTCAAAGACCCCCCCGCTGCCCTAGGCTGGGTCGCTTGCCCCACACAACCTAGGGACAGTGAGCAGCCTGTGCCTGGCAAGAGCTCACCACCACCCAGGGACCTAAAGACTTGGGGAGGCAAGTCTCCTGGGAGCAGTCCCAGTGGGACAGCTCTTGCCCTGGGCTAGCTGGGGATCCACCACTGGCTGTAGGGCATTGGGAGCAATGGGTCACAGCCAGTTTAAGGCTGGCTCTGGGGGATTCTTCTTGCACCCATGGCTGGGGAAGGTGGCAGTCAATGCTGCCCTTCATGCCTGCTCTGGGGAAGAGCACTCTCCCACCTTCACCATCAAGGCTGGAGAGCCCTGGCAATTGCAGCCAGAGGTTTCTTGCCCACAAAACTCTGTTGAGCCTTATCCCAAGTTGGCCAAAACCTGTCTCTTCTGCTCCCCCCCATCCACGGCAGCTCCTAGTCCCTGCACCTGGTCCATGCCATGGCCCTGACCCTCATCATAGTGGCAGCGATGTCCTCGCCCATCAGTTGCCTGCATTTGGGATCACTGCTGGCTCCCCAAGGACTGGCACAGTGCCAGGTGGGTGCTCACCTGCGGAAGTCAAGGAGGGGCCGGGTGGTGGTGGGGATGCCCTCCGCTGGCCAGCTGAGGAAGTGGAACTGCGTCAGGGTGCGGGTCTCCTGCGACTGCACATTTTTCAGGTAGAAGCTGCGCACCAGGAAATCCTCGCACCAGATGTGCTCTGACACCAGGTTCACCTGCTCAAGTGAGGCAGACCGTGGGCATCAGTGCTAGGCAAGAGGGCTGTGCTCAGGGGCACAGGGGCTGGAGGATGCTCCATGCCCCAGGCTACCTGCCACACTTGCCTCATAGATGTGGTAAAGAGAGGAGCCTTCATCTGGCCAGTAGCGGTCACACTGCTTGACACTGTCCTCAGCCAGGGGGCTCAGCATGACAATGACAGTGCAGCCATGTTCCCACACCATCTGTGGGCAAGGCAATGGAGGGTTCATTGCTGGGGGGAGTCAAGTCACTGTGACCCATTTTGTGGGCAGCACACAAAAGGACACCAATGGACTGGCACAGCTGCATGACACTCACCTGCCAGAAGTCAGCAATAGTGTGGGACAGCGGCCCCTGCGTGGCAATGTATGCTGGCATCCGTGGGTCATGCTCAATCTGGAGCAGGAAAGGGGATATCAGACTTCATGCTCTTTGGCCAGGGGTTGGTGACACTTGAAGGAGTAGGGGGATATTCCAGGTGTGATAGGAAAGTTGGGAAGGGAGATGCAGGTGCCCCAGCCAGGAGGAAAATGGGATTTAACAATTGTTTCAGCAATGGGGCAGGCACAAAGCTCACATCTGTAGCCCTCAGGGATGTGACTTCAGTCTAGCTCTATCCCAGAGTGAAAACCTCACCTGGGCCAGGCACATCAAGGAGCAGGGTGGCAGGGCAGGAGCCCCCAGTGATCACTCACGATTGGACTGGCATTGATGAAGTCACTGCGGGATGGGTTGCTCTCGGCTTTCAGCTTGATCCGCACGTGATCATCTGGGGGAACAGGCCAGGAGACTTCGTGAGTTGCTAGAGGAGCTGCAGGCATGCTAATGCTGCAAGCAGCCATGGCCCTGAGCGTCCCCATGCCCCACACTCTGCTCTAGCAGGAGAGCTGGTCCCTGGGGCTGATCCCTGGGGCAGGGTGGCTGGGATGCTCACAGGGCACATAGTCGGGGTTGCGGTTCTTCTTCAGGTTGGCTTCACTCTGGGCAACGGAGCAGATGCTGGGCTCAGCTTGGTAAGCACAGAGCGCCTGCCACTCCTTGGCCAGCCGGTCCCGGTTGCGGAGGTGGTCCTCCATATAGGCCTGGGGCAGAGGGGCAGGAGTCAGCCCAGCAGCCAGGGGGCAGATGCAGGGCTGGGGAGGGGGCTGGTACCCCTCCAGGCTGGCTCACCAGGATCATGTGTCCGGTGGAGATGTCCATGTTGGACTGGACAGGCTCCTCGCACCAGGAGGGTGTGCTGCTGTGGGAGCTGGGGCTGGGCTGTGGAGCGTCACTGAACTGGGACGAGACGCTGCTGACCCTCGAAGTCTCCGCTGGTGCTGCTGGTGCTTCAGTGCGGCCAAAGAGAGACTTGGCAGCCATGTGCTGGCGGCACAGCTCCTGGGGAAGCCCAGCAAGAGCCCTGTCCCTTGGCCACAGCGCTGCCATAGGGCAGCCCCATGCACCCTGAGCGATGCTGACACGTGGCAGTGATGCATCCCACAGGGTCCCACATCCCGCAGGGTCCTACCTGGTACTCGAAGGTGGTGTCAGCAGCACCCTCTGGCCCCAGGGCAGCCAGGCGCTCCTTCTCCCGGTGCTTGGCATGGCGCCGGAGGCAGAAGGCTGCAGACACTGCGATGGCAATGACCGCCACACAGGCCAGTGCGATGAAGGTCAGCAGCACCGAGTGGAAGCCATCCCCGAAGCGGGATGGGCGTGAGTAGGCAGCAGGCTCATTTCGCTGGGGACCAAGCCAAGTAAGAGTTAGTTAGCATGGAGCTGGGGGGGCACAGACCCTATTCTGTTCCACATTTGGGGTTGTTGGGGGTTAAAACAGAGCAAGGGCTCTTCCTTCCTTTTCTTGAGGGTGCTGATTCTCCCAACACCCTCAGCAGGGACAGAGCTGGTGTCACTGGGGTGAGGCACAGTGCACCCACCTACGTGTCACATGGGGCATTGCAACAATGGTGTCCCTGAAGCTGGAGGAGCTTGGCCAAGCCCAGGTAGGAGTGACTTTCTGCTTCCCTGTTTCCAGCACTCAGGGCTGCTGCCTGAGGCAGACCCAGCCTGGGCTGCCCTTCTACAGGGCAGGCAGTAGCCCCATAGAACTTTGGTTCCATGACCTCCGTCTGCCCAGCTGGAGATCAGCAAGGGCTGAATTCAGCCCAAGCAGTTAATGGTGTAGGATAGGCAACTGCAGTACTGGGTGCGCTGCTCCCAGGGGACTTTCCCAACTGAGGCTGGCTCTCCCCTCCAGCCACTGTTCCACAGCAGGACACTGGGGGAGGCAGGGTGGGGACTATGCCAGCACTGCCAGCACTGCTGGTACCACCCCAGCTGTAGCAGCTAGGGGACAAGTCCTCCCTGTTGCCCCCTTCAGTTAGAACACAGAGTGGCCCCTGCCACTTTGCAGGTAGTGTCTCTAGGGCTTCTTCTCTGTGGTTATGGGAGACACCCCAGTCCCTGCCAGTACCGTGCTGGAACAGGATGTTGCTCAGGCCTTGCTGGACAAGACCTTCCTGTCAATGCCATGACTGCCTAGGTCCAGGTAGGGCAGCAGAGGGATGCTGGGGCATCACCACTTCAAACATCCTGTGCCCAATGAGCGGCCAGAGCCCTGCATTACCTCATTGCCACAGCCTCCAATTGGCTATGAGCCTGATAAGGTTACCGAGGGAACACCGCACCATCATCAATTACATCATCATCATCATCATTGCCTGGGGATGTCCCCAGCCTAGGTGTCCCCGCTGCCACCTGCCCCCAGCTGTGCCAGTCCCAGCCATCAGGGTCCAGCCAGTTCTGCAGCCAGGACACCCACCAGGCCCAGCACCTCCCAGCTCCCTAGGGCACCCAAGCAGGAGCAGCGCCTGGAGGTGTCAGCAGATCCAGGGGGGACAGAAGGGATTTTCCTCTCAAGGCCTGCCCAGGCCCTGCTGTCTCCCTGCCTCCCTACATCCCTCTTCCTAAAATCTTGCACCAATCCCACCAATCCCAGAGCCAGGAGGGAATGTAGGAAAATCACAAGCTGGTTAGAACTGGGAAGGTCAGTGCAGAAGGGGGCTTGCAAAGCTGCCTCAGCCTCCTCTGAGCTCCATCTCTGTCATCTTTGACATCTCCCACTTTCTGCCACCTGCCTCATCAAAAGGCATTGCCATAGTGATGCTCCGCATATTCCTGATAGAGACAGGTTGCCTCAGTGGCCAGGCCACCCCTTCTTCATGGCCTTCTGCCCCTCCAAAGTTCCCCCTTCCTTCCTCCCTGCTCACAGCTATAGTCACATGACAAGCAGTGGGAAATGGGGACACTGGGCTGGGGATGCACTATGCCATTTTTCCTCCTCAGGCTGCAAACATGTGAGCCAGGCCTGGTCCCTATCATTTAATCCCCTACTCCCCACCCCAGGAGACTGTTCCTGAGGGTCCCTAGAGGAGCACGGGGAGGGGTAACCCCTCTCCAAACAGATGGTTCCTGTTCCATCCCTGGCTTCAGCTGCTTTGCCATTCTCTGGGGACATGATGGCATTTTGCCTGCCTAGCTATGGTTTGTGGGGTGCTCTGGGAACATGCCAGTGCTTGGGTGCCCAGGCCACAGCTGAGATGGGGTGTGCAGGATGGAGGGAGGCAAGGATGAGGATGAGCCTTGAGGGATACAGCTGGCAGCCCCCCAGTCTTGGGGGGAAGAAAAGCCTCTGGGAGTACCTCTCAAACCACCTTCAAACACTGCAGAGCTTTTGTTTTGAAATGAGCCAAGAGCTCTGGGCAGGATCACGCTGCCAGGCAGTGGAGGGGGATGACGAACAGACAGGACTGGAGCAGTCTCCAACAGGAGTCCTCCAACACAGGACTGGAGTCTATCTCCAACACAGCATCCCAAACACTGCCCAGTCTCCTCTATTCTTCAGCTGCCCCACAGACCTGCAGGAACAACTCACTCACAAAGACCCTGGGGGCTCCTGGCTTGTACCCAATGGCAGCATCCCCACTCCCTTATCCGTGGCTGCCCCAGCCCCAGGGGACAGAATCCTTGCTCACTCTTACCTCTCCCACTCCGGTTTGCACAATCTTTAGGCCTAGCTCATGCTCCAGCTCTCCCTTCACTTGCTCTGTGGACAGGGAGGAGATGGTCAGAGGCATGCTTCCCCTCCACACAAGAGACCCCCCGGAAACACAGCCAAGGGATAGCTCCAGCAGCTGCCCACTTCAGCTCCCCACTTCAGCCAAAGGCAGAGGCATGTATGGTAGGAGACCCCTCTTCCTGGTCCCTGGGAAGGGGCACCCCACAACTGGGAGGGGAAGAGAGGAACAAGACCAGGGGAAGACTGCCCAACTCACCAGTCTGGCTGGCCACATCTGCCAGTGAAAAGTTCTGGGGGTTCTGTCGGATGCGGAAGGTAAGTGCAGGACCCACAACGCTGCCAGAGAGAGGGGGGACACAGTGTGAGACCTGGAAATGCAGACCCCCTACCCACCCTCCCCACAGCCCAGTCCCTCCTGTCCCCCTGCCTGGGAGTGCTGAGCATGGCCAGGGCTGAGGCAGCAGCACCTCATGGCCCTGGTCCCCTCACCTGATGTTGATGAAGCTGGTGGTGGAGAGGTGGAGGTGCTTGGCTAGGAGCTCCAGCAGCCGCACGCCAGCAGCCAGCCCCAAGGGCCTGTGGGGACAGTGTCAGGGTGAGGAGGGCGTGGCAGGGGCGAGCAGACAACCCGTGCTCCGCACAGTCAGGGAACAGGGACAGGCAGGCTCAGACAGTCCCAAGCATGCAGGAAGAGCAGGTGTCAGGGTGGGCAGCAGAAGGTAAGAGTGTGGCAATGTGTGGTGGTGGGGGTGGGCTGACCCCCACCTTGCACACGAGTGTGCACAGAGACACTTGTGCACACACACTCCCAGTCTGCCATTCTGCAACAGTGAGCTCTGGCCTTGGTGTGGGCTGAGAAAGGAAGGCTTTGGGGTGTAACAAGGGCTGTGGGTAGAGAAGGGAGAGGCAGTTGACCCCATAGAAACTCGACCCTACCAAAGACACAAACAGGCTCAGTCAAGCATGTGAAGCTGTGACAGCTGTTGGCGGGGAGATACAGACCCTTCACACATGCAGACCCCCTTGCCTGACCCCCAGCTCTCACTTCTGGTCTGTGACGATGTAGCCATACTCGTCTAGAGGCCGCATGCGCTGGTGTGCCCCACTGTCCTTCATCTCCGTGTAGCTCTTCCTCTCCACCACAATCTGCTTGCCAGGGCTGAGTACATCCCCACTGTGTCCCTGCTGTGGCTCAGCCCAGGGAGCTGGTGAGGATGCTGCCCTGCCCTTCATTCCATCCCCTGGGGAGCTGCTGACTGGGATTTTGGGGGGTGGCTCTGTGGAGGAAGGGGGTACTGGCTCCTCTCCATGCTGCATGTCTCCCTCCATCACCTGAAGGGAGGAAAAGGGAGAAGCTGGAATCTCTGAGGAGAGCCCTGGGGAACTGTCTCCTCCCCCCATCCCACCTGTGGCACGGCACCTCCTCCAGCATCACCCTGCTGCAAACCCACCCGTTTTGCTGTGGGCACTTCAGGGCCAGCAACACCTGCAAAGGAGAGAGACAGAGGTCCTGCAGCACCCACCCCAAAAGGTAACACTCCCTACCCTGAAACAGGGCATGCTAGCACCTGCTGCTGCCAGTCCCTGGTTGTCCCATCCCTGTGCCCAGCTCACCAGAGCTCTGGAGCAGCTGGAGTAGGGTGGACAGGCTGCTTATCTGCTGGGGACTCAGTTCTGGCAGCCCCAGGCCATAGCTGGCCAAGAGGGAAGCCAGTCTCTTCAGGGCAGCATCTGCAAGAGGATGTAGCATCAGGTTGGATGCTCTGCATCTGCATGGAGGCCAGGGGAGGGGCCAGGGATGAAGCAGATGGAGCAGGTGGGGTTGCGGGTATATGCTGCCCATGGGCAAAAAGTCAAAGAGGAGGGAAAGTGTGAGCCATGAGGAACTCGTGGCTGTGGGTACAGGATAGGAACAAAGGTTGATGCCTGGGACAAGGGTTGCTGCTGGAGGACAAGGTACCCGTCTGTGCAGAGGGTGGCTGGGCAGCCAGGGATGCTTGCTGCTCCCTCTCCTCCATGTTTCTGTAGTCACTGGAGAGCCGCAAGCTGTGCTGAAGCCTGGTGCTGGCAGGGTCCGGGCGGCCAGCTTTCTCTCTGGGCAGGGAAAGCATGCCCAAGTCCTGGAAGAGATGCCCCCCATCCACTCCTGGCTGCCCACCATAGGATGGCACAGGGCCAGCCCCAAAAAGGGTCTGGGCAGGGACCTGGCCCAGCAGCAAGGAGGTCTCAGAGCTCTGCCTGGCTGAGCCACTGGGATGCTGGTGAGCACCATCCTGATAGCCAAACTGCAACCAAAACACATGTCAAACCCCATAGGTCCCCTGTCCCCCCATGGTGGAGGCAGGGGCTACCCCAGCTCCAGCAGAAAGATGCTGGGAGTGCAGCAGCTCCCTGCCAATCGCTATTGCTCTGCCCAGGAGAAGGTGCTCACCCCCCACCTTACCTTGTGGTAGGAGTAGGGATTGAGCAGAGCCTCCTCGTAGCCCAGCTGGGGTGGGGAGGGCAGCAGGACATGCTCCAGGTACCGCTGCACCAGAGGGGAAAGCAGCAGTGGTGAAGGCTGCTCCAGGTGCTGAGATGCTGGCAGGCCAGGGTCTGGGGGCAGTGGGACTCGCCGGGCCTCATTGCGGAGAGGCAGGAACCTCGAAGGCAAACAGCGCTGGGGTGACTCACCTGGGTAAAGGGGAGGGTCCCTCCCCTAAACCCCATTTGGGGGACAAAGCCCTCGCTGCTCCACTGAGCTCTGCTAGTGCTGTCCTACCTGTCCCTGGCTGCCGGCTCCAGCGAGGGCGGCAGGCGGAGGCGAGGGATGCGCTCCATCTCCTGAGAGATCACATACTGGGTGATGCCGTCCTGCCATGAGAGCCCTGCCATGGGAGGAGGCTGTGAGACATGGAGGCAGCCTGGGAACCATGGTGTGAGTGCATGGGATGCTGTCCTGATACTCTGACCCTGTGTCCCATGGCCTGGGTTTGACCCCACTCCTCCCAGGATCACCCTCCTAAACCCACCCTGGCTCCTAGGCCAGCAGGACAGTCCTAGAACCACGAGGCAATTCTACCTGACACCCCCTCCCTCCAGGGTCGCAGCGACTTTCCCCATGCTCTCCCCTTCACCTTGTGCCATGAGATGCCGTAAGACGTCCTGCAGACGCTGGAGCACGGGAGACGTGACTTGGAAGTAGGGTCTGTCCTGCATGGAGCCCACCTGGCACTGCCCAAACAGCCCATCTGCAAGAGAGGGGAGACAGTGGAACCAGATGAACAAACACCCTGATGTGAGGATCTCCAGGCACAGCCCCACCTTCCTCCTGCCATGCCCCCCTGCACTGCACCCTAGGTTCCCCTGAGAGGCATTCCTGTACCCTCCACACCCACTTGGGAAGGGAGAGGGGATCCCTGAAGCCCTGCTAGCCGCTTACCCTGCACACACACCTCCTGCGGGGAGCACAGCCTTCGGTCAAACAGGCAGCCTGGGACAGACAGACAGACAGGCCAGTCAGCACAGCATCCAAGGGAGGCTCCAATGGAATTTGCTCATCACCAGCTGCTTGGGGACCCCTACGCTCCAGAAAAGCAGCACAGGGATGCAATGTGGTGATGGTGGGAGGGGACACAGCTTTGTAGCCCATGGCAGAGGCTCGGTGCTAGTGTTTTCTGCCCCTCAGAGACAAGATGGGGTCTGTACAGAAAGTATGCTCTTGGCTCTGGAGAGTGGGGAAGGCGTGGAGTTTTTTGGGGTGCTGACAGTTAGGGTGGTAAGACTGAGGCAGCAGAGACCTGCAAAACCACATCTGTTGCCCTCCTACATGTGGTACTACAAGGAAGGGATGCAACCCAGTGACACCGGAATCCACTCTCCTTGCGAGGCGGACCCCGAAGCATGGATGTAGTGGTGTTGGGGGTGTGGGGTGTTTACCTCTCCAACCCCTTCGAGGGGCAGCACTTGGGCAGGGGGCTGCTTCCCCCTTCCTCTACCCCCCCCCCTCGTCTCGGTCCAAGACCGTCAGCAGCGAGACGGCAGCAGGCGATGACTCAGCCCCGGATGGCAAGGAAGGAACGAGAAAACAACCGGGGGGAGGGGAGGGAGGGGCTCGTCAAGCCCGCCGCGGGGGAAAGGGGCTAGTGGGGATGAGGGTCCCCGAAACCCCGGCCCCCACGGGCCAGTGTCGCCCGGGGCGGGGGCCACGCAGGTGCGGCGCACAGGACCCTACTGCCAGGGGAGACCCCAGGGACGGCGGCAGCGAGGGGCCGGGCCGGGGCGGCAGGGTCGGCGCTGTCCGCGGTGCTGAAACGGCGCAGCTCTCTCCCGCCGAGACGCCCCGCTCCGCCGGGAGGGGCGGCGGCAGCAGCTCAGGGAGGCTCCCTCGGCCAGGACGGTTCTCGTCCGCAGCCGTCCCGGCACCATTCCTTGCCAGCTCCCGGAGGCAGTGGGGCCCCCACGGTGCAGCCGGAGCCGTCCCAGCACTCCCGGGCCGCTGGAGGACGAGGGGCGCAGCAGCCTCGGGCGCCCGGTAGTGAGTCAGCGGAGCCGGGGCCGTGTCGTGCCGTGTGGGGGGGCTGCAGCCCTGCTACCAACAGCGACACTCGGGTGCCCGAGAGCCCCAAGCACGGAGCACACGGACGGACCTGGAGAAGAGTGGGTACACCCGGGCGGGCCGCACTTACAGGCGGAGGGCAGCTAAAGGGCGGCATGGTCCCGGAGGAAGACACGCTTAGGGCCGCTGCCCCGGGCTCCCCATCCCTGCGGCAGCCCCGGGCACTGGCTCTGCCCCGGCCATGGGCAAGCACCGTTCTACTCCCGCCCCGCAGCTGCTGGCTCTCGGGCCCGGCGGGGTGGCAACTCTACAGCCGGCCGGGTGCCCCGGGATTAGCACACCCACAGGCCCGGCAGCCCCGGGAGAGGGGCGCCCCCGGTGCCAGTGACGCACTCGCGGTGCCGGTCCCGGGCCGCCCTCTCCCGCTATCCACCAGAGGCCGGACTTGCCGCTGCACGCCGTGACAGCACCTACAGCGGCCGCAACCGCACCGGCC
>WEKY01035438.1:792384-831028 GCA_013390045.1 Picathartes gymnocephalus
GCCACCGCCCCGCCAATGGCGCGCTGCGCGCTGCCGCGGCGCCACGCCCCTCCGCGCCGCAGCCAATGAGAGACCGGCGCGGCTGCCCTCAACGCCGCGTTCACGCCCCCCACTGTCCAGCGGGGCCAATCACACCTCGCTCCGGGAAGAGGCGGCCGAGCGCCGCGCCAATCGCAGCGTCCCCCGGGGCGAGCCACGCCCTCCGGGGGCGTTCCACAGCACCGGCAGCGCCCCCGCCAATCAGCGCCCGCCCCTTCCCAGCCTTGCGGCCGCACTGGCTTCCGCGTGGGACACGCCCCTGAGAGGCGCCCAATGAGCGGCGAGCATGGAGCCGCACCCTCGTGCCCCGCCCGGCGGCACCGCCCGGGCACCGGCTGCGGGGAGAGGACAACCCCCGGCCCAGGCAGGGACCCCCTGTCCCGGCCCCGGCGAGCAGCTGCAGGTCTGGTGCCGGCAGATCCCTGCGTGCGCATACGGCAGACTCATTCCTGGGGAAAGGGGCGGCCCCAGAGCTGCACGAGAGAGGGGACACCCTCCCACCAGCTCTCCCTGAGCAGGAGCCGAACCGTGTTCTGTCCCTTAGCTGAGACCTCCAGCACTCCTCAACAAGGGATTGTGGATGGGCAAATAGGTCTCGCTCACGGTTCCAGGGGAGAGCACGGGTGGGAGCCATGGGAGTCCCCAGGGGAAGCCACGTACGTCAGCCACAGCCACAGTCATAGACCACTCGCTGGTGAGACAGAAATGCTTTAATGGCCGCAGGACTAAACCCACTGCTATTCCCTCCCTGACATGTTCAGTCGACCACCAGGCTGCTGCTGACCGTCGGCAGAAGCTCAAAGAAGCCCTGGAAGAAGAGAGGCCATCAGGGTGGGACATGCAAGGCAGTGCAAGGTGGGGGGACAGGCAGCGGGGGCAGGCAGCAGCTCCCTGTCACAGCGTCATAGTAGGCAGTTACTCGCAGAGAGCAGGACCACGTCGCCATAGTAACCCATCGCTGACTCAAGGCTAGCACCGGTTGCCATAGGAACTACTTAGGGATGGCAGTAACTGGGGACGGCCAGGATGAGAGGGGGCACCTCCAGAAGCAGCCAGTACCTGTGCTGCTCTAGAGTTGGGGAGCTCTGTGAGATGACTGGGCTCAGCCCCAAAGCAGGGATTGGATGGGGACGAGGATGTGGGAGACGTAGAGCAGCAGGACGAGGGCTTGAGCCTCACAGGATGGGGGACACAGGGCTCACCTTGAAGAGGGTGATGCTCTGAAGCACCCCCGAGGTGCAGCACATCTCCCGGATGGAATGCATGGCCAGCTGCGGGCAGCCAATGTCCAGCACACGCAGCCCCAGGCGGGAGGCCAGAATGGGGCCGATGGTGGTGCCGCAGGGTGTGTCGTTGCGCACCATGAACTCCTGCATAGGGGCAAGACCTGAGCAGCTTCAAGTGCTGCCCCATGGCCTCCCACATGGGCCCTCAGCCTTAAAGGGAGGCAGCTTGGGACAGAGGAGCAACACTGACCCACACCAGGGTTCAAAATGCTCCAGAGACAGGACACACTCAGGCCCAGCTCCCACCCTATTCACCAGCCCGCTCCCTGAGGCAGCCCTGGAGCTGGACCCCCAGAGCAACAGGCAGCACAGAGACCCCGGTGGGGTCAGACATGGTAACAGCGGTGGAGCTTTAGCACAGGCCCGCTCTGATGAACCCAGGGGCAGGGCTGCAGCCCGAACTCCTACTGTTCAAGGAGGGCTCACCCAGACCTGCTCACCTGCAGAGGGACACCCACGCGGGTGGCAATGTCCCGGATTACGGCTTCGGTGACAGCTGTGGAGGCGTAGCGCTGGTTGCTGTTCACTTTGATGACAGGGCCCTGAACAAAGGAAGGCACCGCATGCCCATGGTGGGACCCAGGGATAGTCAGTGGCCCTGGAAACACCCATGCCCAGGCAATGCCATACCATCCCAGCACACCAGACCATTCTCCCTTTCCTGGGTGAGCTCAAGGGATTAGGGACAGTGCTTCCATGGGGACAGCCCCAGCTCAGAGCAGGGACGGCCTCTAGGGACAGGACTGGGATCCCAAGTGATTAACATCAGACATGTGGTGTAGTCAAATCCCATTTTGGGATAAACGTTTTCCATTTGAATGCTCCTGAGTCGTGCCCTGGGGGCAGCTGGGCAATCCACAGCACTGCAGGACAGACAGACAGCAACCATCCTAGACCAAAGCAGAGGGCAGCCCTCACCTTGTGGAAGGCTGGACGATGATTCTCCTCATGCTTGTCCCTGTGAAAGAGAAGCAAGAGTTTCACACTATAGCCTTCTTTCCTTGCTGCAACAAGAGTTGTCCTGTCTGTACTACCTGGGGAGTGATGGGGATACATCCCACAGGTGGCAGGGCAGGCTGCCCTCGCCTGTGGCATGGCTCAGACTACTCACACATAATTGGGATGCACGGCATGGGCCATATCAGCACTGATCATGTAGGACTTGGCCACTGCCTCCTCGAAGGCTGTCAGGTTGTGTGGCGATGCTGAGATCCGGCGCAGCACCAGCTCTGTTAGCAATGACTCTGCCCCCTGTGCGCTCTCTGACCCTACCTGCCAAGGATCACCATCAGCACAACCTCGCAGCACCACAGGTGTCAGATGAGTGACAGGGCATTCCCAAAAGCCAGCAAAGCAGCTTCCTACCCCACCAGTGCTTCCCACCCCTGCCTGGGCCATGTTCCATATGGGTGTAAGCAGATTCCTGCTTCCTCTACTGGGGTGTGGGATCTCTCTCCTGCTAGGCATGGCTGGGAAAGAGCAAAGAACACGGAGCCCCTTCTGGTGCCAGCCACCCCACGGCCGTGCCCCTCACTCACCTCCTCGTTGTCATAGAGTGCAATGAGACGCACGTTGGGCTCCTGGGAGAGGGACGAGGGTGCTTCACATGAGTCAATCAAGGCCTGCAGGGTTAGTGAGGAATGGACACCAGCCTGAGCGTCTCCCCATCCTGGGAATTTCAGGACTGAGCCATGGGGTAATTCCCCAGGAGAGCCCAAAGCATGGAGGAAGGGAGCTGTGGGCACACACATTTCCCAGCCAACAGCAGAAGTTACCCCTGGTAGTTGCTGGGAACCCCACACATCCAGCAAAGGGGGCATCCAACCCCCTCCAACAATCTAGACCCATTCCACAAGAACACAACTCCCTGCAGAGCCTTGGGCCAGCCCAAAGCTGAGCTGGGGTGCGTGTGGGCCATGCTGCAGCCTCCAGGTTCATTTCCCTCTCACCTGCAAGGCACAGTAGCAGCTGTGCAGGTTGTCCAGACGTGGGGAGAAGATGAACTCATCGAAGGCACCACCCAGCGTCTGCAGAGAGCCAAGAGGAGTAGGGCACAGGCTCTGGGTGACCAAAAAGTACCTGCCACTGGGTCCCTATTCCAGTACCCTTATCTCTGCCCCTCAGGAGCAGCTTCGTCTTGTTCCATTCAGCTCTCAGCCCTGGCACGCCCCAGGCAGAGGATGTGTGCCACGTAACACCTGTGTAGTGCCAGCCCATAGGCTGTGCACAGACAGAGGGAGACTCCTGTCCTTACTTACCGCTGGCTGCGTATCTGCCAGGCATAGTTCCAGCTCCACAATCTGCTCTGGTTTCACCCCCAGCTGGGGGCAGATCAGAGAAAGCAGAACAGGGCTGTGCCGCTCTGCCTGGGAAGAAAGCAGAGCTGCGGGTAGGGCAAGGAGTGGATGGCAGGAGGAACTCCTGGTTTCCCCTTGCAAAGCTGTCCCTTACCCTGCTTACGTTGGCAGAGTACTCTCTCTCCTACTAACAGGTCCCATGTTCAAGCCCCTGCTTCACCCACGACAGCCCTCTGCCCCTGTGCTAGCCCCCTCCCTGCCCTGACTCCTCAGGGAGATGCACCCCTTCTACACTGGCTGCAGACAAGAATAAGAAGAGAGAGAGCTGAGCAGATGTGCCATGTACACAGCTGTGAGGCAGAGTGGAAGGTTACCAGCAGTCCCTGCTGATCCTTGGCATACAGCTCACCTGGGCCGCAGCACTGCAAGGTGTGGACTCCATAAGCACCTCCTTTTCCAGCTCCTCCTGCACTGCAGTGGCCAGAATGGGAACCCTGTGGGGGTCAGTAACATTAGTTCCCAGAGCTTTGCTCACCTCACCTGCTTGGATCACACATCACCAACTCTTCCTGGGGTGTTTGCCTTGCCCCTCCAGGGAGAGACTGCTATGCCGAATGGAGCAAGAATGCACATTTCAAGCACAAATCTATTGTGCCACCTCAGGACACTCCAGTGTGCTTTAAAAAACCCTATGCTTGGAAGCATCTCCTGGAAGGACTCTATGGGGCTAAAAGCCACTGCAGACGTCCCCACTGCAATGAGCGGCTGCCAAGGGGACAGCTGAGGCAGGACTCTGCTCTAGCTGGGTCCCAGCCCTCCCAAGGGCTGGCCAGGGGTCAGGGCTGAGCCAGGCCTTACAGGTGGTGCTCGGTGTTGGGCCCAAAGTTCTCATTGATGCTGCGCTGCAGATGGATGGCCAGGTGAGGGATGCGGAGGATGGGCCGCTCCACACATACCAGGCGCTGCTCCAGGCGCCCTGTGGCTTGGTCCTGAAACACAAGGAGGACTTCTGAGGCCAGGCCTGCAGGGCTGAGAGGCAGCAGGTCCCACTCTGTGTCGCGGGCAGCGACCCAGTGCTGCAGACACACAGCTATCATGCCCTAAATCAGACTCACCTTTATGATCACCCTCCCAGCCACGGTGAGGTCACGGTCGAACCAAGTGTTCCAGATGCCCCCTCCATAGGTCTCCACACCGACTTGCACTATGCCCACCTGTCCCCGCTTAGAGCGACGCTTCACCTGGGCAACAGCAGAGGTGTCACTGCTGGCACCATGAAGTGCTGGGGACTGGGCAGCTGGTGGGAATTGGGGCAGCACATGCCCAGAGCCTCATCGCTGATGCTGCCAGCACAGGGTGCTGTGAGGGGCTGTGCAGGACAGGGGACACAGATAAGACAGCAGCAGCCAGAGCAATGCAGGGCGTCAGCAAGGGCTGCTCTGAGCGGCAGATTTGGGAGGTGTAGTGAGCCAGCAATGGTGCTGCAGGGAATAGGGGTAGTCAGGATAGTTTTGGCCTGTGGCGTGAAGCTGGAGGACCCCAGAGAAGGACTCAGCACCCACCCGGGCGACCTTACCCTGAGGCAGGGGCTGTCGGTGTGGGCCCCTAGCAGGCTGAACCCATTCCCGGGCTGAAACTGGCCGCCGACGGCGAAGGCGATGAGGGTGGAGTAATTCCTGGTGATGAAGTACTGGAAGCAGAGGGGTAGAGGTAAGGGCTGAGGTGCCCCGTCCACCCCCGGCTCCCGCTGCCCCGTCCCGGCCGGGCCCACCTTCTGCGCCGGCCGCACGTCCCAGTGCTCCGTCTCCTTCAGCTCCTGGAAGCCGGCCTGCAGTAGCCGGCTGCGGCATTCGGCCACCACTGTGGGGGAAGAGCCGTCAGGGCCGCCGGCGTGGAACGGGAAGAGGGCCGGGGAGGGGACCGGGCGGGTACTCACCGTGGTACGGCGAGGGACTGCGGTTCACGAACTTCACCAGTTCCTGCGCTGCCGCCTTCGAGCCCTGCGCCGCCGCCTGCGGGCACCGCCGTCACCGCACAGCGCCGGCAAAACCCCTCCCCGGGCCGGGACCCCCGCGGGACCGGGGACCTCCGTCCCGGGCGGCACCGACCCGACCCCATCCCGCGCCCGCCGCCCGCCCGGTACCTGCATGGCCGCCACCGCCCCGCGCCGGCCCGCCCAGCGCCCCCTGCTGGCGCGGAGGAATGCGCAGCCTGCACCCCGAACCCCGAACTCTGCACCCTGCGATCTGCACCCAGCTCTGCACCCCACAATCCACACCCTACCCTGCAAACAAATCCCTACCCCGCAATCCACACCCTGAAGCCTGCACCCTGCACCATGCACCCTGCACCCGGCAATCCACACCCTGCAATCGCCCGTGTGCACCCCGCACCCCACGACCTGCGACCCCACGATCCACCCCCTGCCCCACGCACACTATGCCCCCCATCATGCACATCGCACTCTCACCCTGCACCCCACACCGTGCAATCCACACCATGCACCCCTCACTCTGTACCCTGGCCCAGACCACGCAAGACCATGCAGTGCCTGGCAAAGCTAGGTCAGAGCTGAATTAAGGATGGGTGGAAGAGGGACACAGCCAGGAGGGGCCGGGGTGGGAAGCAAGGGGCAGGGACAGGCTCCACAAGGATGGTCACCCATCCCAGTCCTGGGGCTAACTAGGGAAGCAGGGACTGCCCCAAAATGGGGCTTGGCCTGCCTGCAGTGGGGTGCGGGTACACAGGAAAACACACTCGCTTCCCCAAGGCTGAGTATATTTGGAGTGCATCCCAGCCAAGCTGCAGCCCCCCACAGTTGTTGCTCCCCTGCCTTGGCACTGCCTGGTCCTCACAGGAAAAAAGGCACAAACCCTTGGTGCCATGTTGGAGACAAATGTCTTGGAGTGACAGCAATGCACTGGGTTCTGAGAGTTGGCATGGTGGCAGAGCAGCACCCCAGCTGCCTGTCAGCCCCAGGGGCACTCCCAAGGGATAGGACCCCTTGGCCTTGCATGGATTAGGGTGCCTCCTGTCCTTGGCTGGGTTCCCTGCATGGGCTGGATGCAGCAGTGGGGTTTTGGGTTTCAATCAGTCCTCGTCCATCATTTCCCAGCAGGATCCTTTCTTCCTAGCAATGGGTGTGTGGCCTTGGGAGATGGATGTGGCAGCCTGTGAGTGCTGCCTGGGGTGCAGGTGTTGGGTGCCAGCTGGATTCCCAGCTCCTGAGTCACCCGCATGGGCACCCTGTTAGTTGGAGATGCCGTCTGTGTTCTGAGGACTGGAAACTGGTGGTCCTGTTGCCCCTGACCCTGTGACCTGTCATACCGAGAGCTCCTGACAGCTCTGGATTTATGCTGTCAGCCCCCAGCACCTGCCTCTCCCCACCACCAAATGGGAACAAGCACTCCCACTGCCTGGGGACCCTGGCACCCTGCAAACAGACAGCTGGAGGGTCTCCATGTCAGCCACAGCACAACACAGGGCCAGGCTCCCCTGGCCAGGCCCCCCAGGCCGGGACCTGTGACGGGGAGCACCCAGCCCTTCAGCCCAGAGCTGGGATACATGTGCCAAAGGGACATGCGTGCCAAAGGGACATGCATGCCAGGCAGCCATCCCCACACTCATCCTGCCAGCATCACTCCCCTCTGCTGCTGGAACTCAGCTCAGTGCCAGGTACTCTTGGATGGTTCCCAGGCTGTGCCTGAGGGACATCTGAGGACATTTAGAGCCCATGGCTCCCAAGCTGGTGGATGCCCAGAGCGGATGGGTACCCGGTGGGTGCTCAAGGCAGATGGTTCCTGGTGTGTGTGTGTTGAGGAGCAGGGCGTGCCTGGATCTGGAGTGTCAGAGCAGGAGTGAGTGGCAGGGCCGGGTGTGGCCTTCATCTAGCCCTGCCGCTCTGAGCAAAGGGCAGTGCCTTGGCGTGCCACAGCTATTCCCGGCACAGCGGGACTTCCAGAAAAAGCTCCTGATGGCTGTATCCGGGTGGGCTCTGACTCACCCCTGGCTGGGTGCCAAGGGCTGCACAGCACCTGCCATGGTTGCCCCCTACCCCATCACCATGCTCTTGGGAAGACAGTGCTTCTGTCCCCATCCCGCGCTGCCCCATGGATCAGCCTGTGCAGCAGGGAGCCACAGGCAGCCCTTCCACAGGCACCAGCTCCTCCTCTACGTATATGCACCCTGCTGCTGGGCTCATGTGTGTGCCCAGGGGTGCCTGGTAGGGACAGGACCAGTGGGGACAGGGCACTGTGGCCCTTCCTATGTCCCCGGGCAGCCCAGGTGGTGCTCTGGACAGGCTTTCCTCCAGGAATTTTTCCGTGCTGGCAGCAGGCTCTGGGGATGGGCAGGCAGTGCTTAGCCCTCCCTGCTGGAAGGGGTTAATGGAAAGATGGCCCGGGACAAAGACTGTAAACACAGCAGAGATCCAGGAAGTGCCACCCCCTTCTCCCACTGCCTGCCAGGCTGCCTAGACCCCCCCTTGCCAGCCCTGCCAGGATGAGCAAAGGGATGGCATCCATTGAGGCAGTCCCCCGCATCCCGGCCCACGTGTCTGAGCATGGGAAAGTGAAATCACTGCCCAGGAATTGCTGGAGGCTGAGCGAACGGCCACCATGCCTTACGTGAGGCATCAGCGATGCAGCGGGTAATGCTACCTCACCTCACTGGTATGGGTGATGTTATCGAGGCCTGCAGCATCCTTATGGACCACACAGCCACTCAGTCATCCCCATGTCCACACGGATCACCAGGGTAGCTGGGCCTCCTTAGTATCTCCACACCACAGGGGCAGGTGAAGGTCCCCATGGACCATGAGGGCAGGTAGACACTCTTTAGCCTGCCCCTAGGCAGCAGGGATGGGGAACATCCCCAATATCCCCATGGATCACAGGGCCAGCTGTAGATAAGTGATGGGGCAAGTGTGTGCTTGAAGCATGGACATGGAAGTAGCTGGTCTCCCCCATCATCCACATGACTCAGGGCAACAGCTCACCCCCAGCATCCTTGTGAAACATGGAGGCAACAACTCACCCAGAGGACATACAAAGACCAAGGAGGCGAGCAAACATCTCACAGCATCTATACAGGTTGCATCTGGACACCCCTGGCATCCATACTTGCCATGGGGGCATCCAGGCACCTCCAGCATTCTTGTGCCACTCACAGACAGGACAACGTCCTCAGCATCCCCATCACCTGGGGACATGGGGGTGGGGAGCAGGAGCAGACAGACAGTCAGTGCAGCCCCGGGTCCTGAGCTCCGGAGTGGGCAAAGGCATGGGGACAGCTGGGATGAACAGAGTAGGGGAGGGCTTTACAGCACCCACCAGCTCCTGGGACCCCATCAGGCCAGGCTGGGCCTCGGTCTAGGCAGGGAAGGAGAGCCACCTCCTATTTAGACAATAGCACGCGTCCTGGATCCGTCAGCGCTGGGGAATGGGCCACACAGTCCTTCCCTCTTAGGGTAAAGGCGTCTGGGAGGCTCATGGCTGTAAAAGGAGCGGGATGAAGGAAGACAGCCAGGGGTCAGGAGGGAGGGGGATGGACACCCTCGCTGCTTCATTCTCATTCCTCAACTCACCCTTGAGCTAAGGCCAGGCATAAGGGGGCACTGGGGTCCTGGTGGCAGGGTATAGGGACTAGGAGCCCCCTGTCCCCACATCCTGTCTAGCTTCAAGCCCCAAGACGCCCACAGGCCAAGGAGGCTGTGCTGGGTTTAAATCCTGGGGGAACAGCAGGGAGGGAGGGTCAGGAAGGAGGGATGGCTGAAGGATGCAGCTGGCTTTGCTCACAGGGATGACATGACCAGAGGGAGTTGTTTGACATTCCAGCTCCAAACGCCTTCCTGGCAGCAGTCTCATCCAAGGTTTGATGGAAACTGGGACCAGGCCAGTGCGGGGGTTCAGGAGCCACTTCCCAGGCTCTGCTGGTCTGGGTCAGCCCGGCCTGGGATGGAGCTGTGGGGAGGCTGAACGGGGCTGGACAGGACAGGAGGCAGCCCTGCACTTCTGGCCTCTGCAGCCTCCTCACTTTCTGCAGCCTCTGGGTCTTTAGTTGTCACAGAGTGTTTGGCATTTTGTCCCTGGAATGGGACTCAGGCAGGGTCTCTGGGTCCTGCACTTCACCCCTCCTTCCTGTCATGCTGGGTCCTCCAAGCAGATGGGGATTTCCTAAGAGGCTTGTCCACCCTCTGCAAAACGTGGGGCCCCTGCCTGCCCAGAGCCATTCCGGAAGGCTGTCACAACAGCTAAGGAAAGGCCACTTCAAACAGTCTGCCCTAGAGCAGGGTCAGGAGGATGCTTCTGGTTAACCCCTCTGAGTTGCTTCCCCTCCAAACAGCAGTGCCCAAGAGTGCATTTCCCCTCCCTGGAGCACCCCAACTCTGCAACCCCCTGCTCTGTGGGATGAGGATGGGAACGAGGGCTACCCAGGCCCGAGATGGGATTTGCATCAACCTACCTGAAACATCAGGGCACAGCATCCCTGAGGAGTCCATCCTCCCCACATTCCTAGCTGGCACAGCAGTGAGGTGGGGTCATGGAGAGGGATGGCTGAACTCTGTTGCTGGTGGTGTGCTGTCCCAGATGCCCTGAGTCCCCCTCATGGGGCACCCACCTGCCCCCCTGCACACCAGCTAAGGGCCAGCTTGCCGGCACTTGTGGCACAGGCAGGGCGCTCGTGCGGTGCTCTGGGATGTGCAGGGCATACTCGGAATGGGGCCAGAAGGAGGAAGAATGCTGTCTGTTTTTCCATCTACTCTCCCCCCACAAGCCCCCCTTTCTTCCATTCTCTCTCTGTGCTAGGATGAAACAACCCCATCTGGAAATACCTTCCCTTTTAAAGGCAGGCTCCTCCAGGCAGCTTGTACTCTCTGGGAAGATGCCACATCACTCTGCAACGGGGTGGCTGGGAGAGGCTCCAGGGATGGGGGGCTTGAAGAAGCAGAAGGGATGCAGGGCATTGAGTGTCTGCCCACCTGCATGTCTGTGGGACCCAGACTATAGCTGGCTCCCCAGGTGACATGGAGCAGGCAGGCAGCAGGGAGGAGTTCCTCCCAGAGCTGGGGAAGTTGAAGAAGATTCCATGACCAACCTCGGGCCTTTGCCTGATGCTGATGCTGCCATGGGTGAGCCATGGCATTTCTTGGCTTCTGTGTTACAGCCAGGACAGAAGACTGAGAGGTGCAGGGCCAGGCAGAGCTGGGTGCAGTCCTGCTGCTGAGTCACCCTGTGCCCAGTGGCACAGAGGTCCCCTCCACCAGGGCCTTCAGGGACAAAAGCACTGGGGCTGAGCCAGCTGACGTCAGCCAAACCAGCCCAGCTTGGACAGAGCTGGGGGTCACCAGGTGTGCTTGGGAGTCTGGGGAGGAGGGGGTTCTGCCCAGGCAAGGGAAACCCTCATGAGGGGTACCCCAGCACAGCCGCCCTCCCTCAGGATGTCCTTTTTAGCCCTCATGGGTTTGTGCAAGGCCCTGAGGGTCCCTGACGTGGCCCATCACTTGTCCAGGAAGCTGTAGTGGGGGTTTTCGGATGGACTCTGAAATTCCCCATTCTGGGAGTTTCTGGGGAGCTGGGCTAGGCTTTCTCATCCCCAATGTACTTCCTGGCCAAGGGGGAAACTGAGGAGACAGGGCAGAGCCTGTGTGCTTCGGGATAACCTGGGGACCTTGTTCTGCTCTTAGGGTGATGGGGATCAGAGAGGGGCTGCTCCAGGCAGGGTCGTCATCCAGCTGTGCTCTCCACACACCTGGAGCAAGAAGGGTTAACGGAGTGCCTCCCCCTCTATAAATACCACGTATGTATGTCCCACACCCCACGAGTATGAGCTGGGAAGGCTATTTTGGTTGAGTGCCTGCTGCTTTGGGAATGTGCCGGAGCGAGGACAGGGGCTGACGTCACCGTCACTGGGGCTCGGACCCAGCACCTGCTCGGGGTCACTCAGCAGCACTCCGAAAGCACCCAGACCCTGGCCAGTGCTCAGCCCCCCACGTCAGAAAGAGAGTTTGGGTGGTGGGTCAGTACAAGCACACTCAGGGCAGGGGGCCCCCCACACCAACCCCTCTCCAGGACCCTTCCTTGCTCACTTTCTGGATGGGAGGGCTGGAGTCTAGCCCCACACGGAGAACTGAGCCTGGTACTCTTGTCAGGGGGTGGGTCAGGGCATCACCAGGGACTGTTTGGGGTGCTTAAGACCAATTTGGGGACCAAGCCTGCCTGGCATGGGGTTTGGCTCAAGGGGCTCAAGTGATGTTTTGAAGGTTTCCTTCTTTCCCTCCATGGCGTCAGCCTAGGCTGTCTGTCTGTCTGTCCGGGCCCCCTGTGGGTGGCGCTGCACCCTGATAGGGGGTTCACCACCAGCCTGTCCCGCTTCCTCTCCTGGCACCCCCAGGGACGGGGCAGAGCAGTGGGGGCTGGTGTCAAGGCCTCACCAGGGAACTCTGGGGGTGCCCAGGGTTCCTTGTCTGCCGAGGGGTGCGGGCAGGTGGGCGGGGGCTGTCGGCCGTCTCCCCCGCGGCAGCATCCCCCAGCTGCCCGGCAGCAGGAGGGGCGGGTGATGTCAGCAGGATACAAATAGCGGCGCGCCGTCCCCTTCCGACGCCTCTCCGAGCTGTGCCGGCCGCTCGCCAGCCCTCTGCCTGCTCCCTGCTCCGGCCTCGCCTCCCCACGCCGCCACCATGAGCCAGTCCTACTCCTCCAGCCAGCGGGTCTCTTCCTACCGCCGCACCTTTGGCGGCTCCCCCGTCTTCTCTCGTGCCTCCTTCGGGGGCAAGGGCAGCAGCGGCAGCTCCGTCACCTCCCGCGTCTACCAGGTGTCCCGCACCTCGGCTGTCCCCAGCGTGTCCACCTTCCGCACCACCCGCGTGACGCCACTGCGCTCCTACCAAAGTGCCTACCAGGGTGCTGGAGAGCTGCTGGACTTCAGCCTGGCTGATGCCATGAACCAGGAGTTCCTCCAGACCCGCACCAACGAGAAGGTGGAGCTGCAGGAGCTCAATGACCGTTTCGCCAACTACATTGAAAAGGTGCGCTTCTTGGAGCAGCAGAATGCCCTCATGGTGGCCGAAGTGAACCGCCTGCGGGGCAAGGAGCCCACCCGCGTGGCCGAGATGTACGAGGAGGAGCTGCGGGAGCTCCGGCGCCAGGTGGACCTGCTCACCAACCAGCGGGCTCGTGTGGAGGTTGAGCGCGACAACCTGCTCGATGACCTGCAGAAGCTCAAGCAGAAGTGAGTGGAGGGGCCCTGGAGAGTCCCTGTGGGCATCCATCCATGTATCTCCATCACTAGGGGTGGGTGGGGGCAGAGCTCACCCTGGCAGCCCCTCTGGTGCTTACTGCTATCCTCGCGCCTCACGCTCAGAACACATCATGGCCCCAGTACTCTGTCCCCCTTGACCGCTTTCTGGTTGCCCAGGCAGCAGAGGGTAGAGTGGCTTCCATAGCAGGGGTGTCCCCTATGCCCTCCCTTGCAGTGGGGCTGAGGTCGGGCTGTAACACCACAGGACACCCAGAGCTGGGAGATCGAAGTGCACCTCACCCCGGGGTCCCCATCTCTGCTCATACGAGGAAGGGCTGCTGGGCCCATGGGTGAGCTGAGCTCTGTGGGATAGATGGACAGACAGATGCAGTCAGGCAGGCAGAAGCGAGGGGACAGATAACTCGGGGAGGGTGCTCCATCAACTCTGGACATGAAGGAGGGAGAGGATGAAGCAGCTGCACTTCTGCAGGCCAGGGATGTTCCAGGCCTGCTGTGAGTGTACGTGGTGCCCTGTGAGCAGTGGGAGACCCCAGGGATGCTGTGGACCTGGCTGGTGCTGGGGAAGAGAGTGGGGGTTATCCACAAGGGTGGCCAGGCTGAGGGAAGCCCCAGGGACTGATCAGTGTGGGGAATCTGGCAGTAGGGGCAGATACTCAAGGGGAGCTGCATGTTCTGATGATGGTCTGCACCTTCCCTCCTGGACCCTGTGCTCTGGGGATACAATTCCCTGGGGGTGACACGGCCTGCTGCCTCCTTCTGTCACACCAGCCACCACCCCAGACTGCCAGTGCTGGGGTCCTCCCTGATGCTAGGGAGTTGGGGGTGGTAGCATGAAGGAACTCTCAGTGACAGGGGAGGAGCAGGGCCCAGAACAAACGGGTGTTGGGTTTCTGCCCCCCCATGTGCCAGCACCACCTGGGTGCCTCCATCTCCTCCCCGCTGCCTTTCTACTGACATGCAGCCTGAGGTACTGTCCCCTTCCCTGACACAAGCCCTGACCTGAGCCTCCCCCACAGCAGTCCCCACTTCACACCCATCCCACAGCATCTCTGAGACCTGTCTGGGCTCCTGCTCGCCCTGGGATAGCTGAGCTGGTGGCCATCTCTTGGAACCCCTGTGCTAGATCCTGCACCCTGACCCCCAGCTGCTGGTCACTCTCCCCTATAAGGGCTGGGGCAGTGCGCGTGGCACTGAGCTGACCTCATGTCTTTGTGATCTCTCCGGCGTTGACTATAATAGGGAATGGGAGGAAGAGCCCCTGGCCCCCCGCCAGTCCTCTGCTGCCTGCCGAGAACACAGGACAATCTGTTTTCTTCCTATCGGGCCATGATGGGCTTAAGGACAGCTCAGGGGGACATCACCACGGAGGAACGGAGCTTCCTCCAGACCCCCCTAGCCTCCCTTCTCTGCCTACAGGCTGCAAGAGGAGATCCAGCTGAAGGAGGAGGCTGAGAACAACCTCGCTGCATTCAGAGCTGTGAGTACCTGTCCCCTTAGTGTGGCGTGGGAACCCCACCTTCCTTCCCACCCCTGTCTCCCCCCAGCAGCCTGGCCCCAGCACCAGGGCATGGTCCTGGACACAGCTTTGCACCTTCCAGCCCTTGTGCTCTGCCTGCAACTCCCCACTATCCCTCATTCTGTGTCCCTCCCAGGATGTGGATGCAGCCACACTGGCACGCATTGACCTGGAAAGACGTATCGAGTCCCTGCAGGAAGAGATCGCCTTCCTCAAGAAGGTGCACGAAGAGGTAGGTCAGAAGTGGCCCCCTTCTCCAATGGCACTCACAGGGCAGGGAAAATGGAGTGGGTGCCCTGAGATGTCACCTTGTCCACGCAGGAAATCCGGGAGCTGCAGGCACAGCTGCAGGAGCAGCACATCCAGGTGGAGATGGACATCTCCAAGCCTGATTTGACAGCTGCGCTGCGGGACATCCGTGCTCAGTATGAGAGCATTGCTGCCAAGAACATTGCCGAGGCTGAGGAGTGGTACAAGTCCAAGGTGCGGGAGGCAGCGGGCCCCGGGCTGGCCCTGGCTCAGCAGGTTCCATCTCGGTGGCCATGCCCGCTGACCATGGTCTCTCTGCAGGTGTCTGACCTGACGCAGGCAGCCAACAAGAACAACGATGCGCTAAGACAGGCGAAACAGGAGATGCTGGAGTACCGGCACCAGATCCAGTCCTACACCTGCGAGATTGATGCCCTCAAGGGCACGGTGAGCTAAGGGCAGCATCGGGAAGATCTCCAGCTTCCCTGCAGGGACTGCTGCTCCAAGGCTGCTCAGGGACCTCTGGGACATCTCTGGGCTGGGGGGCTCTTCCCAGCTCTCTAAGTTGCTGCCGTGGGGGGCCTTGTGCCTCACATTTGGGCTGCACCTCCTCCAGCAGTTGCCTGGGCTCCTGCAAAGTGTTTTGGCAGAGTCAAAGTGCAGATTATAAAATGTGACCCAGCCTGGGAGGCTCCAGGCAGGCGGGCACAGGGCTCGGGGTGTCTGGTTGCAGGCTGGCAAGGTGGTTGCAAACAAACAGGGCACAACAGTCCCATTCTGGCACAGTCATGGTCACAGCAGCCAGCCAGCAGCCACCAGTGCCACCCCCAGGCAGCCATCCACTGCTTCTGCAGCTCTCTGTGACCTCCTGCTGGGGTAGGAGGGCTTTGCTGAAGGGTCTGGGCACCAGGGTGCTGGGGTTGCCCAGTACATGCCCGGCTTGCCCCCATGAGACCCTGCTGCCCAGCACAGGGCAGGTGGAGGATAACAGACACCCATCATGGTCCCACATCAGCTGGACACAGCCCAGAGCTGACCACGCCTCTCTCCAGGACACTCTGGCATCCCCAGTTCCCACCCCAGGTGCTCTTCTGGGTTCTCCCCTCACTGATCACCCCTGCCTCTCCAGAACGACTCGCTGATGCGCCAGATGCGGGAGATGGAGGAGCGCTTTGCAGGGGAGGCCGGTGGGTACCAGGACACCATTGCCCGCCTGGAGGAGGAGATCCGGCACCTGAAGGATGAGATGGCCCGGCACCTGCGTGAGTACCAGGACCTGCTCAATGTCAAGATGGCCCTGGATGTGGAGATCGCCACATACCGGAAGCTGCTGGAGGGCGAGGAGAACCGGTGAGTGGAAGGGGGGCAGGACAAGCTGGGAGGACCAGCATGGTCAGCAGTTTTTTGGGAGTTCAACTTTGTGAGGACACACCTGAGGGCTAGGGCTGGCTGGCACTAAGCTTTCCCCTCTGTGTTCCCACAGGATCAGCATCCCCATGCACCAGACCTTCGCCTCTGCGCTCAATTTCCGAGGTGAGCATCATTCCATGAGGAGGGGAACCTGGGACAACCCCCCCGAGTTCCCCACTCCTGGGACAAATGTCCCTCCTGGGGGATTGTAGCCAGGCTGGCCGGCTGCGGACGCACAGGTGCCACACAGAGCCCCTGATGTGGGGGCACTTGTTTGGATGTTGCTGTGAGCTGAGGAGGGTTTAAACCAAGGCTGCTGAAGTTCCTCAGGGACTCCAGCCCCACTGCTGTGTCCCCGTGCCACATGTCGCTGCGGTCCCATCCCCTGTGTCTTCCCCCTGCAGAGACCAGCCCAGAGCAGCGGGGCTCCGAGGTGCACACCAAAAAGACCGTGATGATCAAAACCATCGAAACCCGTGATGGGGAGGTGAGCGCAGGGTGGCACCGCAGGGCGGTTGGGAGGCAGGGAACCGAGGACAGCGCCTGTTCCCACACTCGCGGCTCTGGTGTGGCACGGCATGGCGTCTCACGGTGCCTCTCTCCCGCAGGTGGTGAGTGAGGCGACTCAGCAGCAGCATGAAGTGCTGTAGAGAGAGGGCTGCTCCAGCAGCCCGCTGGCACCTTCTGTCCCTGCCTCCGTCCCTCCGCCATGCCCCCCTCCTGCCCCCCACCTCTCCTCTCGGCGCTCCCCCGGCACTGCCTGAGGAGTCTCCCCCATGCAGCTGCCTCTGGGCCCCCCACACCCCCTGGGCTCTCTCCTCCGGCTTCAAAAGGCTCGCTCTGCTTTTGCACCTTCGCAGCGGCAACGCCAGCGTCAGGATCAGGCCAGGGCCGGGGGGCGGCAGGAGAGAGGGACGGGACAGGTGGGAGGGGCTGGGGGGAGCAGTTGGTGGCCTGGGCCAGCTCCATGGAGAGCCGGACGGTCCCTGCAGCGGGTTCTGGATCCCCCCACAGGCCCCTTCCCACGCTGGGCACAGGCTTGGGGTTCATCCCACACGAGTGGGGACCCACCCCCTTCCACCAGCACCGCCGGCCCCCCTGGAGCTGGCACTTCTCCAGGTGCATGGCGGCGATGCTAGGGATGGGGGAAAGCTAGGCATGGTCTGGGCTGAGCCCCCTATTCTCTGCCCAGCTCAGGGCAAGGGGGCCCCCAACCTGCGTGTCCCCCCAACCCAGGGGGCTCGGGCCCTTCTCTCCCCCCGGCCCAAGGGCAGTTCCGTGGGGCAGAGGAGGGCAGTGCCCGCACCTCCCGTGGCAGGGACCCCCAGCAGCAGGAGGCTGCACGGGGCCAGGCTCGTGAGCCGAGAGGGTACCCGTAGGTGGACACAGGAGAGAGGAGGAGTGAGTGAATGGGAGAGAGGGGGGAGAGAATGAGAGGAGCCGGAGAGAGGCCCGGGGGCCAGGGCAGGCATCCCCAACCCTCGCCCCAATGCACCACCACCCCACCATGTGTATGAGACTCTTCAGGCGGCTGAAATAAACAGCGGAGCATCACTCTGTCGTCTCAGTGCATCTCTAGGGCAGAGAGGGGATGGGGTGGTGGGGAGACAGCACCTGGGGGAGGCATCACAAGGGCCAGGTGGATGGATGAGCCAGCAACTCCTTGGGCTGTCTCCTCCCTAGGCTGCTGGGCCCCCAAAAGATGTGTGTTCCTCACACTGAAGGTTCTCAAGCATTTTGCTGCCTGAGGTGGTGGGTTTACCAGTTGCACTGGGTGGGAAAGTCCTGCTGGGACACGAACAGTGACAGCTAAAGCCCTGAGCAGATTTCGAAGGGTGGGTTATGGTCCCGTATCTCCCACACACACCAAGGGTCACATACCATGTCCTGGTGGCTCTCAGCTCCGCAGCCACCTCCTTTTTACCTCCACATGGGACCTGCCCAAATCCACCTGCCCGGGACTTTTCCAAGCCCCTGCAAGTGTCACCAATGTCCAAGCAAAGCCATCCTCATCCCTAAATGACTTCCTCCCCTGCACCCTGTGAGCATGAGACACACCACCCTATGCTTGCACCCCAGACTCAACCTCCGGCCTCAACCTGACAACACCATATTCCCTCTTCCTCCCAACACACATGCCCCCCTCCCTGTGGCCAGGTTGTGGCCATCTTGGCTTCAGCTCCTTCATCCCAGCAATGGGGGATGCTGCAGTGGAACCCAGACCTCAGCATCCCACGTGCGAGGGCAATTCAGGGTAGCTCTTGTCCTGGGAGATGTTGGAGGGTCCACAAAATTCTGCCAGGCAGCAGATGCCAGAGAGGGCAGTGGGCTTGGCAGGGAGTGATGTTTTAGGCACAAGGCATGTGCTACTGCCAGCAGTGGGGAGTGGGCTGGGGGTGTCCCTGATGGAGAGGCCAGCATGGCAAACCCCAGCTGGGAGATGTTGGATCGCAAGGGATATCTCCAGCAGATGGCCCTGTGGCATCGAGGACAGTCCCCAGGTTGCCTTGGGTTGGGATGACACCTCCCTCCCTGCCGGCCCAGACTGGCTGTGCCAGAGCTCAGCCCCTGGGGGCAGGCTGGGGACAAAGAATTCCTTTGCCTGCAGGGCAGAGAAGAGGCCCCCAGGCCTCTTCTGGTACTGGCTCAGCCACTCTGCAGCCAGGTTGTGGGTTTAGCAGGGCATCCCACTCAATTGTGCTCCAGCCATCCAAGCTGGGATATCCTGGGATTTTCTCCTTGCTGGTGATGCTCCACTGATGCTGGCACCCTTAGGCTGGTGGCAATGGGCTGTGCCAAAGCCGTTGGGGCTGGCCTGCAGATGGGAAGCACCGTGTCATGTCACTGGTGTCATGCTCACGCAGATTTACAGCCCCTGGCGAGGGTGGCTGGGGCCAGGTGCCAAGGCGTTGCCATCACTCCAGGAGATGGGGAAGCCCTGCCTTGGCCAGGGATGGCCAGGCAGCATCTGGCACAGGCCGTCTGTGACTGCTCGCTGCCTGGAGCCCGGCCTGTGGTAGCTCTCACGGGTTATCCCAAAGCAGAACAGCTCCAGCAGGGCTGGCCGGGTCCCACACTGCCCAGGGCAGAGAGGAAGGGGCTCAGTAAGAGAAATGGAGTCTTGATGTGCTTGCAGCCTTCTGGGCAGGGAGGGTTTGTGGTGATCAGGGATGCTGGGATCCCTAACTCTGGGGAGTGGTCCACCCCTTCCCTGGGAGTGGAGCAAAGGGGCCCTGAAGGGCTGGCTCCTGCCCGGGGTCTTGCGTTGCAGGAAGCATGACAGTGTCCTTTCCCTCCACATGCCCTCAGGGTCTCTCTCTGCCCTGATCCAATGACACTGCCGGAGAAGGGGAAGCGGGGGAGGAAGGCTGGGTCCCCCCCGAGCCTCTCAGCTAATATGGAAAGGTGCTGGCCCTTTTCTATCTTTGCAAGTGGAGCTGGGCTGCAGGGACGGGGCAGCAGGCGCAGAGAGGGAGAGCCCAGCCAAGGAATGTGACATATCAGAGGCAGCTGCCACTTGAGGAGAGGGGGCAGAGGGAGCGCAGCTCGCCGGGGGCTGCGCGGGACGGGACGGGTGAGGGGGGGGACGCCACGGCCCCAGCACGGGGACGGCTCAGCGAGCGGGCAGCACCCGCGGGACTCGCACCCCGGCCGGCGAGGAGCAGGTGCCGAGGCGCTGGGCGGGCTTGGGGTTGCAGCAGAGCATGGGGTGTGAGTGCCACACTGCACCGGGCGCTTGGTGAGCGGCGGCTGGGCGAACAGGAACCCGAGTCCCAGCCTAAATATAGCCCCTTGCTTGCCCACAGTGCTGCGACCTTTGGGGCTGCAGCCTGTGGGGGGAGGCACGGAACCGGACGGCATTTGGACTGGGGGGTCGCCACTGCCCCAGCGCCCCAGTCAGGCACCCAGCACCCCCAGACTGCAGGCAGCGGGAGAGGAAGGGCACAGCGTGCTGGTCGGGGGTGACAGGGGTCGCGGGTGGTGGTGGGGGAGCTGCAGACCATGCACCGAGCACAGGGACGCAGCGGCACGAGTAGGGCTGGTGGGGAGCCTCGGGCAGCCCCGCCGAGCCCTGGCATCCCCCCGAAGCGCGCCAAGGTCACAGCAGAACCGGGACCGCCCGAGGAGGGCTCAGCTCGCCTGGTAGCACCGTGTTTTGTAAGGAAACTGAAGAATGCAGCGATCGGCACCGGCTGTGACATCCGGCTGCGAGTGGTGGTGGTGGGCAACCCCCGGCCCAGCCTCCGCTGGTACCGAAACGAGGAGCAGCTGGCCCAGGGTAGGGAGGAGTATGGCACCCTCTGGATCCGGGACAGCAAGAAGGAGGATGCCGGTGTGTACACGTGTGTCGCCGAGAATGAGCAGGGAGAGGCCATGACCAGTGCTGTGCTGGCCATCATTGACATGGAAGGTAAGGGCGACGTGGCCACCCGCACGGCCGTGCTGGAGCAGGCCTTGGCACGGGTTTGCCGAGGGTGGCAGCAATGCTTTGCAGGCTCTTGATGCAGTGCGTGCCCTGGGGCCAGGCAGGGCTGCTGAGCTTTGCTGTGGCCCACCCTGCTGCAGGCTGGGGTGCCCGGTGCTGGCAGCACTGGGGTGGCTCTGCAGCCTGGAGCGAGCATGTGGCTGCAGTACCCGCTGCCAGGCCAGGCTGGGTGCCAGGACTGGGCACAGAGGTGTTGGGAGCATGTGATGCCAAGCCTGCTCGGGGCAGGAAGAGAGAGACAGAGAGAGAGAGAGAGAGATTGGGCACATAGTGCTGGTGGTACCACCCACCAAAGCCACCAACACGGTCCTCAGGACCCCCCACCAGCTGTCCATGGGCATAACTCCCGTGGGATCACCATCACAGCTTTATCAGGCGCTGGAAATGCACTGGGTGAACGGGAACCCCAGTATGACTAGGAGGAGGAGCCTAACATGTGAGAGGCGGGGCTGACAGTAGGTGGAGCCTGTGCCCTGCGGTGGGCGAGACTTGGTAGTTAATTAACAAAGGCAAATTAACAAGCATTTTCTCATCACTGTGGGAGGCCCTCTGCTCATCACCATCACCCCTGCGTGCAGCAGTCAGAGAGGGAGTGAATGGGGACTGCTGCCCTTGCCTGAGTGGGCTTCATCCTGCAGGTTTGGGGCTCAGCCCCCTCTGCCCCATTATCATGGAATCATGCAATCATAGAATCATAGAATTATTTATGTTGGAAAAGACCTCTAAGATCATCAATCCAACCCTTAACCCAGCACTGCCAAGTCTACTGTTAAACCATGTCCCTAAGTGCCACATATACATGTCTTCTGAATACCTCCAAGAATGGTGACTCCACCACTTTCCTGGGCATTCTGTTCCAGTACTTGACGACCTTTTTGGTGAACAAATTCTTCCTCATGAAGGATGGATGCCGCCTCCCTAGGACACTGAAGGCCTGAGTGTTGGGGAGTGTGGAGGTGGGTGGCACTGCTCTGAGATGTGCTGTCTGCATGGGGACAGTGAGGATGGGGACTGAGGGAAGCAACACTGAGTCCTGAGGCTCCGGGAAAGGAGCTGCACCTGGGACTTTGCAGCACAGGAGGCACACCAGAGATGCTGCACCTTGAGTAGGGGACTGGACGACAGTGGTAGGTCAGAAGAAGCCTTCACAATGCTGAAATGGAGCACTGGGAGTGTTGCTCTCTGTGAGCCAGGAGTCTGGAGAAGTGATGTTTGGAGGATGGAGGAAGGTTTATGTGCAGGTCAGGAGCCTGGTGGAGTATCAGGAGGAACAGAGAAGTGTGTAGCAGGGGTTCTGCCCTGCAGTGAGTCTGTGTGGAGTCACTGGCATCACACCTTTGGGGACTGTGGCGTGGTGCAGTAGGATATGGGGTGAAGTGTGTGCAGAATTGGAGAAATGCTCTGTCTTGGGGGAGGGACAGCCTGTCGTGGGTGGGCAGCAGGAGGGTCACCCTGTTTTCATGCTCGGATGTGCAGCTGCACCTCTCCATGGCCACACCAGCCTAGGCACCACTGCTGCTGCCCAGCAGCATGGCACAGCCTGATTTCCCCAGGTGCCCGTTCCCGTTGTGCTGACGCACTCCTCCCTGCTCCCAATTCCCAGCCGCCGGCCCTCACCACTGCCTTTCTGGGGCAGCTGAGGGAGGGACGAAGCAGCCAGGATTGCCTAACCTGCAGTGTGAATGTCACCCTGCCTTGGGCACTCCTCCAAGCAGGCTCTTGGCCATGGATGCACTGCCATTGAGCAAACAGCCACCCAAAAAGGCATCTCTGGGCCAGAGACACCTCTGGAGCTGCGCAGGCTCTGGGGTTGAGTGAGGAGCAGGGCAGCCCCTGGTGTGGCTTTGTCTCTGTGCCAGCACAGAACTGTCTTTGTGGTGTGCTATGGCAGTGCCAAGAGAGCGCCACATCCCACCAGGTGCTCTACAGGTCTCCAGGGATCACAGAAGTTTCACTCATAGCTCTGCCATCCTTGTACTGGGAAGGGACACACCACCCTTGTTCCCTGGGGCATTCTCTGAGCTAGGTCATCAGCCACTTATAAGTCAAGAAGGATGTGTGCAGCGTCCCCAGGCAGGATAAAGTCTTTCTCTGGACTTAGGGTCCAAGGCTCCTGTGTCTGGAGGTAGTGGTCTCTGGTGGGCACAGAGCCCCTTTTCTCCCTGGTGCACTGCCAGGCTGAAGATCTCTGTGAGGCCAGCACTGACTCTCCCCAGGGTGGCTCAGGTCCCTGCTGGTGGCCTGTGGGGGGCTCCATGCTGCCCATCTCTGTACTCAGCCTGGGAAGCTCCTCCTGCACCAGCTCAGCAGTCCCCCTTGCTCACACAAGCCCGATTTAGCTCCTCTAATCTCTTGCCCTGAATCTGTCGCTCCACCCCACTAATGATTTTCTCCTGCTCTTCTCCCAGGTTCCCTGAGTGCGTCAGTGCTCACTGTGGGGAGTGGGGAGAGCATGCATGGGGCTGCCAGGCAGCCAAGGGCAGCGTCTACCAGGAGCACATCATCCTCACTGTCCCATGCTGCCCACCCCGGTGCCCCAGTGTGCTGCCCCTCTCCTGCTGCAGGCTCTCCTGCATGCCCCAGCTCCATAGGCGCAGGTGGAGTGCATTGACCCTTCTCACACCAGCACCAGGCTGGTCCAGGGGCTTCTCAGGACCACCCAGGGAACCTCCAGATCCTTCCAGCCAGCCCTGGCCCCTACCATAGCTCCATTGCTCCTAGACTTGCTAAAGCCTTTATTACCTCTCAGCTGCATCTCCTGAATTTTTTCCCTGTAAACTGGATTAAATCACCTCTTAAGAACCTGAGCTAATCTCCTTTTAGAGCCCAGCCCTCCTTCACTGTGCCAGCACTGCCTGATCCTCCCCACCCAGGCTGCCTCTCATTTCAAGGTTGGATGTGTCCATCTTGGGCTCCCAGTGCAGGGTCTTGCTCCATTTGCCTCCACCTGCACTCAGCAATCAAACCATCTTGGAACCTTTCCTCTGCCCCGGAAACAGCCTGCACCTGCCTGGATTTGGGGGCAGGAAAGGGGGCAGAAACTTCCTCTGTGTGGTGGCCCTGCGCAGATCCTTCCTGTGCGAGGAGTTACAGTGGGGCAAGGTGGGCATAATTTTTCAGCTGATGGCAAAGGCAATGGAGCCCACTGGGGATGGCTGTGGTGACAGTGTCCCTGGTGGCTCAGCATCCCTGGCCGTTTATCTCAGTCCCTAATTTTAGTCCCATAATTTGCAGCACCGTGCCTATGTTTAATGCCAGCTGCCCCAGAGTGGCTCCCACCTCTGCCCCCATCCACCTGGGCAGGGGGCTGGTGTGATGGCCATGTGTGCCAGGTTCCCATCCCAGAGTCTGTCGGAGAGAGATGTCTGCTCCCAGTGAGCGGGGTGGTGAGTGCAGCTGTCCAGTCAGTCACCTCCACCCCTGCCCTCTCGCCTGCTGCTGGAGGGTTATTTTTGCTGAGGAATGTGCCATCCCCTCGGATTCTGGCAGGCTGCAGGGTTTGTGTTACAGGCAAGAGGCTGAAATCCAGGCCTGCAGTTGGGTAAATATAGCACCAATATTCGGGACTGCATGAGGGGACGACAGCCTCTTCCTCCTTCCAGGGCTGCCCAGTACTCCCAGTGCCCTCCCTGCCTCCTGACACCAGGTTGCTGGCTTGTGCCCTGGCATGGTAGCACCAGGAAGGGGGCTGGACGCTTCCACCCTGCTGCCTGCACTCTTGCCTGCTTTTCCCCACAGCATGCAGCCCCTCATCCCAGCTAGGGGATATGCCAGAGGCTGGCAGGGCAGGGATGTAATGCCTTGTGCCATCCCATGTCCAGACACCCAGAGCCAAGGTCACATTGCTGTTTTACATCCCTGTGTTCTCTACCTGCAGTGAGCACTGTGTACTCAAGCATCCTTCTTGTGGCAGCAAGGGAGGAGAAGCTGGAGAGGGCACTGGTGTGTCCCAGCCCCTGAGAGAGGGGGGACAGCACAGCAATGCTCCTCCACGGGATCAGAAAAATGCTGTGGTGCTGCCCTGCTCGGTGACAAGGGACATTCCGCTGCTCTATTTATTCTCCCTGGGGACAGAGCTACAGAAGGTCCCCACCTACCCAGGCTCCCAGCATATCCCCACGTCCCGCCGACCATCCCCAGCAGCTCCAGGAGGTGCAAATGCATGAAAGATTCATGCCCAGACCTCCTCCTACTCGAGACGCCGCATGCACACACTGCCATCAATTATTCAGCACTGAGACAAGGGGGCTCTGGCTGGGAACAGGGGCAGGGGGTTGCTGCCAGGCCAGAGCTGTGGTACCGGGTCAGGATCTGCACAGAGCATCCAGGAGGCCCAGCAAAGTGTGGAGGCCTGTGGTTCCTGGAACAGCAGAATTAATGCTGCATTTTGAGCAATTGTTTGCTGCCTGCTTTGCTTGGGGCCGATGTGTGTCCAGCAGGAAAAGCTGGGTGGCAGTGGGGCCACCTGCTCCAGGTCTGCTTCTTGTCCATGCCACAGCTGCACTGGCCGCCGTTCCCTGTCCTGGGACCCTGACCTGCAGAGGAGCAGGGCATTGTCAGGGCTGCCCCTGGGCTGGGGCAGGGCAGAGGGGCTGCCTTAGTTCCAGGTGACCATCACCTTCTGCAGTGACTTCGGCTTTGCCCTGGTGGGGGAATTTGCAGGTGCTGCTACCACTGGAAAGGACTTTTGGTCCCTGCAGCAGGCACAGCCTCTTGGAAGTGACCCAGCTGTTCCCAGGGGTGCAGCATCTCTGGGACAGCCCAGAGTCACTTCTGAAGCTTTTGCTGAGGGATGGCTACAGAGTCACAGTTGCAGGGAAGAGCTGTGTGCCTAGCCAGCCAGGACTTGTGGTCAATGGGCAGCAGGTGTAAGATAGTTGGAGGACAAATACAAGTGATTGTTTTTTAGCTGGACTAAGCTAGGTCCAGCCCTGGGGCTGTCCTTGTGGGTGCTTTGGTGACAGCACCCTTGCCCTGGCACCACTGTGTGACAAGTCCAAGCCTTGGTGCTTCTTCCCAGTATCCCTGATGAGTCTTTTAATCCCACTGGAGTGTGAAAAGAAGGCACAGGCTGTGTGTCTGCAGCAGGACCACAGGCATGCTCAGACAGGGTGAGAGTACCTGGCAGGGAAGCTCTGGGTGCAGGTACCCTGACAGATAAGCCCCATAGTTCACCTCTTTAATCAGCTCTGGCTCAAGGGTACCCATCTCTGTCCCTACCCAGGGCTGGGCAGGGGCAGCAGAGACCTCTGTCTCTGACAGGAGGTTCCCTTAATGCCAGCTGTAGCATTTGTAGGACTTGTCTGACGTGCAGGGTCTCCACGGAAACCCCGCAGCATCACTCGAATTGTGGGACTGACAGAAATGTTGTATAAACAGCTCCTTTTGTACTGGGTAATTTGCAAGTTATTATGGAGCCATGAAAAGCCTCACGTTTGGAGTCATGAGCTGGGAGGGGAAGCAGAGAAAAGCTACCAGAGCTGCCAAGTATCATGGGGAGCGTGATGCCTGTGAGCAGCTCCTTGTGGAGCAGCTGGCTCCCCAGGGGACAGGTGAGCAGCATGGGAACAAACACTGGGTGGATAGGCCTCCAGCAGCGTCCCCATGGATGCTCTGCAGTGGGAGGGGGCAGCTCAAACAGGTGGTGAGCCCAGGACCTTGGCAGCATTTCCAAGGGCCTGAAAAGGGGGCTGATGGATGCTGCAGGGCTTGGTGAATTGATGAGGCAAGGTATCCAGAGCTATGGGGCACCAACAGCTGTGGGGGGCATGGCATGCAAGACAGGCCCTGCTGCGGCTGTGGGGCTGGACTGCCCCTCTGGCTTATTTGCAGCATCACTCAGAAAACCGGGACAGGTCATCAGGGCTGGGGATGGTCAGCTGGGGAAGGTGTACCAGGGTTGTGCCAGCACCCCAGGAGCACTTACAGATCTTACTGTCCCTGACCAGCCTCACTGAGGACTCCCACCCACAGCTTCTGTCCACATCCCAGGAGCCCCATCACAGCTCGGTCCTGGGCACAGAGTCCTGCTCTGAGCTGTGCTGTGGGTCCTCACCCCAGCATGAATGGAGGTCTCGTGTATGTCATGCCACATGGACAGGGACAGCAACCTACCTTCCCAGGTCAAGCTTGTCTCCCCATCAGCCACAAAGCAGGGATGCTACCCCAGGGCTGAGCAGTGCAGCCCTGCAAACCCATGTGTGTCCTGGGGCACCCGGGGGACAGGGTACTAGATTTGCCTTGGCACCAGCACTGGGACTGGAGGCTGTGTGGTTTGCCAGGGGGATTGGTGTGAAGGACTGTGCCCATATTAGCTCCTGTTCATGTACAGCTGTGCTGTGACCCACACCCATGTCTTGGTAAGGGGATCTGTCTGCATTACCAACGACTGGAGGATGTGGGAGACTGACCAGAGGATGGCAGAGTGATGGTGAGCCTGTATCTTGGCTGGGCAGTGCCATAGCACACGGCAAATATGCTGCTGGGTGCAGGGTTGTGGCAGCTGCGGCGCTGGAGCTGCCCTGTTTGGGAACACAGGGGACAGCACACAGAGCACTGCTGTGGTGTGTTGTTGCTATCCCAGTTGGTCTGCATGTGGGGGCTGTAGTGGGGGGCTGTGTCCTAAGAAAGAAGCACAACCCCTGTCCTGGGCAGTGGGGCAGGGTGGACAGGTGAGAGGGGACAGTGGTACAGCTGCACTGCCTGGCAGGGGGCTCAGACCCCTGGGTGCCGTGTGGACAAAGCCAGAGGTAGAGACCATGTTCCCACCTCAGACACGCCCCCTCCCTCCCCCCTACAACGGCGGCCCTCGCCCTCCACCACCTGTGCCCTGCCTGTCCCCCACCACTGCCACTGTGTGCCAGGGCTGGCGGGGAGGCGGAGGCGGAGGCAGGCGGGGGAAGGATGGAGGGAGGAGCACTCCAGTGATGCTTCATGCTCACAGCTCCAGCCCTCCCGAGAGCCCAACCTGGCGAGCCCCTTCCTCTCCCTCCACCGCTCCCGGCTGCCGGTGGTGAAGGATGCTCGGAGCATCGCTTGCTGCCGCGACGTGCTGACAGCGGGGACCCCGCCGGGAGCGGGCTGCCGTCCTGCCAGGCCTGAGTCCGTGTCACCGGGCCAGCAGGGCTCTGCAGAAGCATGAAGAAGATCTGGGTGAAGAAGCGTTTCCAGGTAAGGGCTCCAGGCTGCCGTGCCAGCGGGTGCCGGGAGAAGGGGGCAGTGCCGAGAGCGGCTGGGAATGGGAATGGATACTGATGGAGACGGGGATGGGTATGGGAATAAGGATGGGGATGGGAATGTCCCTCCAGCCCTTCCGTTGCCCCCTGGGGCTCCCCAGCGCTTTGCACAGCACCAGCTTCAGCCTTGCTTGCAGAGCTGCCAGCTGCTTGCCTGGCCTCACCAGCTCGGGCAGGAGGGGCAGAGGGCAGAGGCTCAGCACCTCCTGTGCCAGCACCCGGGCTGGGACCCCCTCCGGGGCTTCCCCCACGCCCCTCTCTTCCCTCTCTGCCCTCTGGAGTCGGGGCAGCAAATGGAGGCTGCCGGTGGTCACGGAGCCGGAGACGAGGCTTTGCATGCGTCATCCCCTCCGCGTCAGGAGCCTGCCTGGCACAGGCAGGGCTCCTTCGCGGGCCCGCCGCACGCTCCGCTGCCGAGCAAGGAACAAGGACGTCACTTGGCCTCAGCGGGGGATGGAGGATGGGGAACATACTTCCAGGAAGCCCTCTGCCCCCAATTCCCCGAGGCACATAAGCCCAATGCGGGCGCATAGCCTCCCCGCTGTCACTCTGCCTGGTGGCTCAGAAGGGACTGGGAAGGGGTGCAAGGTGCACCACGGGACACAGGTCCCCAGAGAGACAGGTGCTGAGGGTCCCTCTGGGGCAGGGTGGTATGCACAGCCTGGCTGCCCCATCTCCATTTGGGGGCAGCAAGTCCAGGGGCTTGCCCGTGTGGCAGGGCAGTGTCCTGCACCGCTGGCTGAGCACGGGAGGGGGATCAGAACAGCCATAGCGGCTGTCTCTCTGCACCAGGCAAGTCACTCACTCTCTCCCCACCTCATTCCATCCCTGCTCCCTGTCTGCCTCTCTCACACAATAGGCACCAGTGCTGTGTGGTGCTGGGCTCCACGTGCCGGGTGGTGGCAAGCTCCATGGCCACAGGAGATCCTTCACTCCCCTGGGACCTGTTGGCCCCGTGGCCTCGGTGAGGGATGCTCAATGCCTGGGCCAGCGCAGGACCCCAGCCTGGGCAGGTGGATCCATGCCTGGCGCTGGGGAAAGAAACAACTCCAGGTCTCATCCAGCTGCCGTGTAGTGCAGGGTTCAAGCTGGGTGTGGATCCCAGCCAGGTCTTCTCTCTACTCCAGGCTGGGTAGGGACAGAGCGTGCTCCCGGGACACCTCCACCCCTTTTTCCAAGATGCAAATGAAATCCCACACAGGAAGATTACCCCCACCCTCTGTCCCGTTTGAGCAGACCCCAACCCACGAAGCCCTGAGCTGCTCCTGCCCCCTTTCCACCTGCTGGCCTGGGGCTGACCCTGCATCACCCAGCACTTGCTCTCTAATGGGCTGCAGGTGGCTGCTGTGTTTGAGGCGGGTCCAGTCTGCAGGGTGCCCTGATCCCTCAGGGTGCCCTCATCCTGTAGGGACCTGTAGTGAGGTGAAGGGGAGGAGGCTCAGCCCCTCTGTAGCTCTGGGCAATGGAACCCAGCCCAGGCCCACTGGGTGCAGTCACCATATTTGATGGGGAGCCGATGGCGCCTGTCCCTGGGGAAGCCACAAGAGTACCCGATAATGGCACTCAATTGCATTTTCATTTTTTAATGGGGGAATTATCTGCCGATGGTGCAGTTAATCACTCATCTTTCCCTGGCCTGGAAGACGGGCTGCCAGCCAGAACCAGCAAAGCCAGCCGAGAAAGGGAGGTGAAGCCTGGCTCAGCCTGAATACAAATAAGTATCGTGCAGCCACTGCCCTCTGGCCAGCACAGCATGCAGGCAGGGGCCTGGTGGGAGCCCCTGAGCACTGCCCATGTGCAGGGTCTGCCACTGAAGTGGCAGCAGCTTTGGGGCTTGTGAAATGAGCCTGCTGCCCTTCAAGGGCAACTAACAGCTCACCATGCTTGGCTGTCCATCCCTTGTAGCTGGCTGTCCCTGAGGTCTGGCTGTCTGTGACCTGCTTGGGAGCTGGAGGGCTAGCAGGGCAGGAGGGGCTGCTGGAGTGAAGGGCTTCAAGGCAGTTGGGTGTCCAACCCTGGGCTCCACACTGGGGAGACAGGGCATGGGCCATCAGTGTCCTGGGGAGACCCTGTCACCCAGACTGGCTGGGAAGGATGCTCAGTCCTAGCAGCCTAACCCTGCCCGTCTGTACTCCACATTCCCACTCCTGCCTGCCTTGGAGATCACCCTGTCCCTCTGCTTTCCTGGGATACGGCGTCAGTGCACACTGGGTCTGGCAGACAGGCTGCCCTCAGCTGGTCCCTTGCCTGGCACGCAAGTGCTCAGCCCTGGGCTGCAGCGCAGAGGGCAGCCAAGTTGGCAGGGAGCTCTTGGTTCTTCCACCCCATGCTCGGGTCCCACCTGCCTGCCCAGACGGCATGGGCAAGCGCAGCCCCTGTGCCTCCAACCCCGCACCAACAGGCCAGTGCCGTGCTGCCAGGCAGCCTCTGTCTCAACTGGCATGGCCTCTACGGGGATGGAGGATGCTGTCCCTGTGCTGGCACGGTGGTCATGGTGGAGTCTGGGCCAGTGCCTGGAAGACATTTTGCTGGCTGAATTCCCATGCTGGCTGGGTGGCTTTGAAGGGGCTGCAGAGCACTTGGACACCAGCCCAGGCAAAGACTTCGCTACAGGCTATGCCAGCTGCAGGCAGCAGTTCTGGGGCACCTGGGATGCCCAGGGCTGTCACTCTTGGGCATGGGCTGCAACACAGGGCTGGGGTGCATAGTGCCATCACCAAGGGGACTCCGCGTGTGTGTGCGTGCATGCGTGCGCACAGGTGTGTGTGAGCGTGCGTGGCTGGGCATGCGCTACACGTGCCCACCTACACCCATCCATCTCTGCGTGTGCGCGGGGGCGTGTGCCTGTGGGTACCCGTGGGTGTGCAGTGAGGCTGCATGTCAGCCGTGGCAGGTGTGCCCTGCCAGTGGGAGGGCATGAGTGTATGCCCTGCCGGGGTGCGTGTGAGCAGTTGTGGGTGTGAGCGGTGCTGTGTGTGCCGGGATGGGGCGTGGCGTGGCGTGGCGTGGCGTGGCGTGGCGTGGCGTGGCATGCCAGTGGCGTGGCGTGGCATGCCAGTGGCATGGCATGCCAGTGGCGTGCGTGCACGGCAGGTATGAATTGCCATACCATGGGTAACGCTCTGTTCTCTTTTCCTTTGCAGAAGACCGGCCACTCACGGCGCTTCGGGCGCTTCACGCATGGTGCGTTGAGTTACCAGGACCCAACTCCCCCTGCTGCCCCAAGCGTGCCAGGATGGGGTCCACCACCATGCTACAAGGGGCAGCGAGCAGAGGCTGGGCAGGGCTGGACTGCATCTTGCCAGCCACAAAATAGGGTCCCTGGTCAGCCAGGAGCTCACAGTGTCCCCCTTGCAGCTGGTCTGCTCCTGGCCCTGCAGATCTACTTGCTCAGGGGCTGCCAGACTGTTGTGGCCAGGATTGGGAATCTGATGCACTAGCAGTGCATGGAGCAGCTGGTCGCGTGCTGGGCTGAAGAGGGGTGGCTTGGAATGGGGGGAAGCAGTGTGGCCCCCCACACACCGTAAGAGTGCAATGGAGAGGAGCAGTGGTGGGGCTGGGGACATGTTCCTCACTGCAGGGGTTGGTTGCTGCTGCTTGTGAGAGCTTGGTCAGCTCTTAGTGATGCCCTGCCCTGAGAATTTTGGCTTTATCAACCGCAGCTGTGCTGTGGAGCACGGCTGTATTGTACAGCACTTGCACATATCAGGGAGAGGCTGTGTGCATATGGACATGTGTCCGTGTGCTCCAGCACCGCCAGGAGCACCCAGCTGGGGCACAGACTGGGAGGGTCCAGCCCCAGGTTGAGATGCGCTACAGAGCACAGAGATGTGTGTATACTGCAGTAGTGAGGCCAGCAGCTCCAGGGAAAGGTGGTGGCCACCCTGCTGGGCAGCATGTGACTGTGGCACAGGGAGGGAATGGTGCTGTGCATTGCACAGGTGGGACGGTGTGTGCGAGGAGAGGGTCTGTGTGCAGCACTGGAGTGGTGTGCAGTGAATGTGATGCAGAGTGGAGACATGGTGGGGAAGTGCTGGGGACAAGGGCCCCCCTGCTGCCCCCCGCGTCTCCGCAGGCCGGGCCGATAACCGGGTGTTGATGTCTCTCTCTCTCTTGCTGCCCCTATGGAAGCGAAGTTTTCCGCTCCTGCAGGAAACAAAGCTACGGTAGGAAGACCCCTCCCAAATGCCACCTCTGTCCCCACAGTAGCCCTGTGCCCCAGCCTGCCACCCTGCTCTGTCACTTCCACTGTCCCCTTGCCCTGCTTTCTTGTCCCTGTGCTGCCTCTGGCAGCTGCGCTCCCACTGCTGGCACTGCCTCCCTTCCTCCCATCATCTAACACTGTTCCTGCCTGCTTTGCCTACTCTCTTTTGCCTGCTCTTGCCCTGCTGGATTTTCCCACACCCAGTCCTGCCTTTCCCTACTGGCACCTTGTCCCTGCAGGTCACAGTTATGCCCTGTGCCCTGGAGCTGCCTGGGTACTGCTCTCCCGCCCTTGGAACCAATGGGTCTGCAACAGGCAGTACCGGTGTGGCCTGCTGTCTCTCTGTACACTCACTCCCTACTCTCCCCTCCCACCCCAGACTCGGAGACAGGTGAGGATGAATCCAGCGACCCCCAGGTGACACAGCGCAGTGATCTCCAGGATGAGACAGCCTTCAGCACCCCCACGGGTGAGCAGGGACACCTGGTTGGCACTGAGCCCTGGCACTCGCTGCTGGCCTTGACTCCCCACAAGGCCTCTGGGGGCTTGGGGGTGTCCATGGAGAGAGAGCTGTGATCCACCTATACAAAGGGGAGAGGGCTTGAAGCAGCAGACTGCTGCTCAGGACATGCTGGTACACCCCATGGTGGTTCAGCCCTCTCTGAGCAGAGTGCTGAGCTTGTCCCTGCAGGAACCCAGTCTTGGCTCATCCCTCTTCTCTCAGGTGGGTCTGACACCCTTGTGGATGCCTCCATGAACACAACGCCGACCTCGGTGCTGGCCCTGTCACAGGCAGAGGAGCGCTCCAGCTGGTCAGGCAGCCAGCAGACTGTGGTGGAGAAGGAGACAGATGCCAGCCTCTCTGCACGGGGACCCTACCTCCGTCCCGCTGCCTGGCCGCAGCCACAGGGAACCCCAAGGCAAGCAAACACGCCGGCCCCACGTGGCGCCGAGGTCCGGCACCTGGGCGTGGAGCCGCTGGTGCGGGCATCACGGGCTAATCTGGTGGGCACGAGCTGGGGGTCAGAGGATAGCCTTTCGGTGGCCAGCGACCCGTACGGCAGCGCCTTCAGCCTGTACCGTGGACGGGCGCTCTCACTCCATGTGTAAGTAGCCAGGGGTAGCACACAGAGGGGACATCGCGCTGGGGCCATCTCCTTCCAACCTCTGCAGCCATCTCCTTCCCTCCACCTGGGCTTTCTTTGCCTTCACCATCCCAGATGAGTGGGGACTCTGAGGACTCTGAGCAGTAGGCAGCCTGTTCTCAGTGAGAAGGTGGGAGCAATGCAGGCTGGGGGTGATGCAGAGTGGGATCCCTTTCTGCTGTGGCCAGGTTGAGGCTGGGGGTGTCCACTGCTTGAGCTGCAGTGCACCACCCGCAGGTTATGCCATGGGTGTTCTCCCATTCCACCCCACCATGGTGCACTGTGCAGCCCACAGTATGGGGAACTGGAGGTGCACAGTAGCCTGGGACACACACTGGCAAGTGTGTGCCCACTGTACAGGGGTGGTAGCAGGGTCCAGGGACATGCTGCCTCCCCAGAACCTGCTGATGTGCTCAGAGCCCCCATCCCTCCCTGCCACTTTTGGTTCCCATACCTGCAGGCCTGCTCCTTTGACCTCCATCTTGCTCTTTTTTTTGTTCAAGGCTGCTTGTTCCACCAGAACCTCATCTCCACCCTATGATTTCCGCTCTACGTTTGCTGAGCCCCTCTGGGGGCAGTGGGATAGGAAGATGTGCCCAAGACTGCATGTGCATGGGCAGGGCTCGCAACTTTGGGGACCCCCTCTGGCCAGGCTGCACTGCCTCACCACACCAGGACACCCCAGCAAACTGGGGCACCCCCCCAGCCCCTGATCCTGTCTACATGGTGGCCCTGGGGAGGGGACTTATTGGGTATCCCAGCATCATCCTGCTGCTCCACATGAGTACCCCTGGGCAAGGGCTCCCAGCAGCCCAGGACTCTCACCTAAACCAGCCAGCTCCCAGTGGTCTAGGGGTGACCAGATGCCATTCTTGGGACTCCTTGAGTCTCTCCAGTCGTTAGGCTGCCCTGACTGCTTGACCCCCTTGCCATGCCCCATTGGGCAGTGTGGTGCAGGCTGGAAGCTGGGATGCAGCCAAGCGGGTACAAGGGCGGTCTCTAAGTCATGCTCCTCTGTCTCTGCCCTTGCAGCAGCATCCCCCAGGGAGGCTACCGGAGAGATGACCTCCACAGAGGCCCTGTCTCTCCAAAGCCTGGTGCAGAGCCCCCAAGATCCCCCGCTGCCCTGCCGCTGACTGCCAAACCGCCCATCGTCCGCTCACCATCTCCTCGTGCTGGCACATGCCTGCAGCCGCCCACTGGCATCGTGTCCCAGCCTGCTGCCCGTGGCCCTGGCGTCCCCTCCTTCACACCCGTGACCCCTCGCAAGAAGTCCTCAGTGCCGGTAGAGTACCAGGACATTGTTCCTGAGGAATACGAGGAGAAGATCAAGAAGCCCAAGTCCTCTGGGTACTCACAGGGCAGCACACAAGAGTCCCGTCCGCAGACACCCATGAGCGACACCTCTGGCCGCATCTCCATCCGGGCATCCCCCAAGCTGTTGCGTGCTGGCTCCAGGATCTTCGAGAGGCTGCAGTACTTTGAGGAGCGGCAGAGGAGCCTGGAGCAGGACAGTCCCTTTCCCGCACGCTCCAACCTGCCCCTGCGCAAGACGCGCTCCTTCGACCAGCCTGGCACTGGCTTGCGCCGTGCCAGCACTCCAGGTGGCTCGCGGGAGGACCTGCGGGAAGGTGGCCGCTGGGAGACAGGCAGCACGGCAGCCTGCCGGCGTTTGGCCTTCCGGCAGAAAGCCGCGTCCTTTGACGAGCGGGGCAAGTTCGCCAACCGTGTCTATGCCATCGAGCACAAATTTGCAGAGGAGCTGACCCGCATCAAGCGGACAGTCTCCAAGCAGCAGCTGCGGCGCTCCCAGGAGCTGTGCAAAGCCGGGTTGCCCCCGGCACCCTCACCCTCAGTGACTGGCGAGCCCCCTGCACCCCGTGCCCCCCGCACCTCTTCCTCTCAGGGCGCCGGCGGACGCAAGGCACTGCCACCCAAGACCTGCCCGCCAGCAGAGAGCACACACGTCATTCAGCACCTGGCGCTTTCCAGCATGGTGTTGGTGGGACCCGATGGGGAGCCACTGCCAGGGGGCCAGCGCGGGAAGAGAGCCCCAGTGGGGGGGGGTGGGGCAGCTGGACAGCCCAGCTCAGTGGAGGATGCAGGGGCCAGGAAGGGTCTGCAGCAAGAAGGGACTGGAGAAGTGAAGAAGAAGGAGCAGTGGCCTTTGGCACAAGCCAGCCCGCAGGGAAGGGTGGCCCTCTCGCAGGCGGGTCCCGCCGAAGGCAGCCCGTACCCAGATGGAGGCCCTGCCCGTGGCCCTGGGGCAGTGAGCGAAGCTCTGGCTGCCCGACTGGCTGTGCCCCACGGACTGTACCGGTGGCCAGAGACACCCACAGAAGTGCGGTTCCTGCCTTGGGCTAAGCCAGGGATGGAGCAGGAAGCTCGTCTGGAACGAAGCTGGGCAGGACAGCATGGTGTGGGCAGGGAGATGGAGAGAAGGCAGATGAAAGTGTCAGAGAAGAAAGAGAGTGGCCGGATGGCTCAAGAAGGCAGGAGCACACGGAGCAAGGGGAAGGGACGCCGAGCCAGGCCCACCTCTCCAGAGCTAGGTAGGAGCATGGCTTTCTGCCCTCCTGCAGGCACAGAGCTGGTCTGGCCAGCCCCTGGGTGGGTTGGGGGACCTCCAGCCTGCCCCTGGAAGGTGTGGGGAGCCCAGGGATGGAGTGGAGGGATGTGACTCCAGAGGCTGGGGTAGTTGGCACCACGCAGTGCCATAAGACAGACCAGCCTGGCTGCCAGTTTGCTGGGCCTTGAGGTCATGTCACTTGCTATCTTCTCCATACCTCCTGCCTTGCACAGGAAAGATACAGCATGCTGATTTGTGGCATAGAGCTCTGGTCTGGGGCACAGGGTACCCACTGCAATTTATCCTGTCTGGGCCATGCTTGGCGGTCCAGTCAGGGCATGCAGCCCAAGCTTCCCCAGGTGAAGGTGGCTTGGCTGGGGAAGAGGTGTCCTGCCCATCCCAGCATGCAGCAGTTAGACCAGACTATACCTGGACTAGGAGCTTCTTCTAGGCTCTGCTCTAGCCAGGGAAGTGCCAGGCCCACATGTCTGACGCCCCTGGCACAGCCCCAGGACTTTTGTCCATCTGTGGGGGCCATGAGAGGGGAGGGAGCTGAGAGGTGCTTGCTGACGTATTGGGGTGCAGCAGCCAGCATCCCATGGGGACTGGGGTAAGTTGAGGGCGAGGGGTGCAGCAGGCTATACAACCCTCCTTCTTCCACACCCCACTGTCACCTCATCTCTTATGCCCTATGGGGATGTGCAACAAGCTGTATGCTTCCTGCCCCACAGTCCCCTGTCTTGTCCCCACTGCCTGCTCTGTGCCATGGTGGATCCTGATGTGCCTTTTTCATCCTCTGCATGGCCCGAGTACCTGCTAATGCCCCAGCGAGGGTGTGGTGCATGTGGTGGCAGGGATGAGCAGTGGGTTGGGAAACCCATGCTCTGCCTGCATGCAGCCCAGCATGGCACAGGACCAGCTCACTTCACCCTGCTGACAGCCACGGGACCCATCTCTCCCTGTGCAGAGTCCTCAGATGACTCCTATGTCTCAGCGGGTGAAGACCCCCTGGAAGCCCCCATCTTTGAGATCCCCATCCAGGACATGGCAGTGGTCGTGGGGGCAGAGGTGCTGCTCAAGTGCATTGTCACAGCCAACCCGCAGCCAGAAGGTGAGCCACCCTGGGGCTGGGTGTCAGGGGCACGAGCATGGCAGAAGGACTCTGCATGTCCATGTCCCACCTGTGCAGTGTGAGTGGGACACCCAACGCCGAGCTGGGTATCTCAGGGGAGGTGATGTGCTCACCCTGGGAGCACCTCTTCTGCCCTTCCTCCCCTCAGACAGGAGTGAAGTGCTTGGGCACTGCCTGCCAGGACAGAGTGTAGAGGACAGGGCGCCTGCTGTCCCCCAGTGCTGGGCTGGGCTGTTGGGAAAGTGGGAGAAGGGCTACTGAGCCCTGCGCGGGCAGGGACGGGTGATGCAACCAGATCTAGTGGGTGGCATCCTTGCCCATGGCGGGGGAGGTGTTGTTGGAACTAGATGATCATTAGGGTGCCTTCCAACCCGAACCATTCTATAATTCTCTGATGCTCTGGGCTGCTATTGGGACAGCTCAGGTGGTTTCCCGGGGGCAGAAGCTTAGGGCTGATGGCCTCCGGGCACGCCGTATCCAGGACATGCGCAGGGGCAGCTGGGCATCCAGGACCGGTGCCAGTCGCCAAAGCCAGTCAGAAGCCAAGCCGCTTTAATTCCCTCTTCCAGCCTCCACTGGAGGGCAGGAGGATGTCAGGAAGTAGATAAGGGACCAGCCACGGTCTCTCCGTCAGAGGGCTGTGGGATCCCGGGGCTGCTCCCCATAGCAAATGGGTCCTCAGGCCAGGCAAGGGAGCACCTGGCCTCCCCGGGACCCTGCGCAGACCCCCGAGGAAGCTTGGACTTTCCTGCCCACGCGTGACCCCCGCCTCTGCCGGCAGTGTCCTGGAGGAAGGACGGGGTCCCGCTGCGGAGCAGCACGACGCGCCCCATCAAGGCGGAGGGCGAGCGTCACACGCTGCTGGTGCGGAGCGCCCGGGTGGCCGACGCCGGGCTGTACACTGTCACCGCGGCCAACGAGGTGGGGGCCACCTGCTGCAGTGCCATCCTCAGCGTGCGGCCCGGTGAGTGCCGCGGCCGGCGGATGGAGGGAGGTGGGGAGGGAAGGAGGGAGGCAGACAGGGAGGGAGCGAGGGCTGGCGCCGCGGCAGGCTCGCTGCCAGTTTTGCCGCTGCTGTCACTGGGAAGAAACCGGCTTCCTTACCCTACAAGGCTCTGTCTGAACCAAAGCAGCTGACGTGCTCCAGGCAGCCATGGAAGGATCCTGCCGTGGGGGGTGCGGGGTCAGGCTGTGAGCATCCCCTGGCGCCCAGCAAGCAGCCCAGTGTCCGGCCCTCACACCTGCTCCGTGTCCCTCGAGACATGGGGGTACACCAGCCTGCCCTACGACCCGCAGACCATGTGGGTACCCCCGCCCTCAGCCTGCAAACCATGTGGGTACTCCTACCTCCAGCATGTGAACTGTGAGGATATGTCAGCCTGCTCCCCAACCCGCAAATTGTGGGTATATCACTGCTCTCCACTCTTCTAGCCGCGAGGAGACCTCCGCCCTACAAACTATTTATTATCTGTGGGGATACCCTGCCTGCCCACCAAGCTACTAGCCGTGGAGAACCCCACCTGACCCCCACGCCGCTGGCCATGGGGATACCCAGCCCGCCGCAGCCCCAAAGCCCTCCCCATTCCAAGAGAGTGTCTCTGAGTGGCAGGCAGAGGCACAGAGCTGCCCCGAGGGCTGGAAGCACCCAAAACTTCCCCGCTCCGTGGTTATGCCGGACTGCACACCCGAGGTCAGCCCCGGCCGGGCAGGGCCGGCCGGGCACAGCGGTGTGGGGCCAGGAAGGGCCCCGGCAGACCCCGGCCCTCCGCGGGCCCTCCCCCGCGCTGCTGGCCCAGCCCCGGGGGCCGGCCGGCGCTG